>CM034151.1:339387519-339409392 GCA_019776745.2 Taxus chinensis
AAGTTGTAGAGTGATTCAAATTGGTCCCACTGGGCATGCCAAAACTGTTATAACAAAAAATAACACCCTCTGATTTTTCATGAATGAATGGATGAGCAATCAGTGTTTTTTAGTAACATGGGACAATCTCTCAAGTTGTGGGACTTTTTACTTGAGATAGAACTCCAGTGAAGGTTTTTTCCTCTACTTCTCCTAATGCCAAAACTACTCCTACAAATGGAAACAAAAATATCTAAGCATTAAAAGGGACGATGGAGAGAGAGGGGCATGGAAAAAAAATACTAAGCTATGAAAGAGGTGATAACACCAAGAAAAGGGGTGATCAGTCTCTATGAGGGAGAAATGAGAAGGAGATGAATTAAGGAGAAGGCAGAAAAGTGTGTCACACATCCAAAACAAGCACATCTACTCATTCCACACACTACAAATACAAGGAAAAGGAAAACCTGCAAGTATAACTGTTATCCAAAATTCACCCCTCAAGGTAATTTTGATAACATGCATCAAATTATTTAGTCCCGAGCAGGTAGATTGATTCAAGGCCAAAAATCATGTTTTGGGGGCCCCTCGACTTTTTCTAACTCTCCCATCCAAGAAGAAATCCCAACGAGTTAGAAAAAATAGAAAAATACAAAAAATAAGGTTACATGACTGTTTTAAAGCATTTCGGGTCTGAAGGTTTTGAGTCGTACTGAGGTTCATCGTACCAAGCTTGGGGCCGAAAAAGCAAGAAAATCGGCTAAGTCTTTTGTCCCAGGAAGTCCGCGGGACAGTTGGGACATCGGGACACGTAAGACGTGAAAATCTGAAACAGCCGAGAACAAAGAAAAAAATCTTCTAAGTCTTGTTTCGCACAGTTGGGACAGTTGGGACAAAAGTACGCGAGGGACGTGAACCGGCCGATTCGCCGAAGGACAGTCCATTTCGGGCGGTTCGGAGATATTTGTCCCAGGCAGTCTGGGACATCCAGGCCAAAAGTATGTGAGGGACGTGAAAAGCTGAAAGAGCCGCCAACGAATGGAATCTCGCCACGTGTCTCCACCTCAAACAGGAACAAGGAAGCCCAAATCGGCCGAAGCAAGAGATTTTCGTCTGGGACATCCGGGCCAAAGGTACGCGAGGGACGCGTGGGACGCGAAAAGGTGAAATGGCTGAAAAGAGACAAGGAGGACCGCAGACGAATTAGAACGTGCCATGTGTCAGAAGAAGAAAAGTTGGAAATTTGGCTAAGTGTTTCACCAAAAATCCAAAAAGGAGTGTTTTGGCCCGCTGCCCCGGCCAACGAATCAGGTCATGCCACGTGTCCAAATGGCAAGAAATTTTCAAAGGATGAGCCCACAGATGAACCAGAACCTGACATGTGTCATCCAAGTGGCAGAGCGCGAGGAAAATTTAAAAAAATTTCAAAATGCAAAAAGGAGGTAAAATTCAAAGTTTTTTCCCGCCGATCCATTTTGGGCCTGTTTTTTCCCTAAATCTTCAAATGGCCATAACTTTCGATCCAGAGCTCATTTTTTCACGTTATTTATATCAATGGAAAGCTGGTGAAATTCTCTACATGATTTCGGGTTCAATCTCACATTTTGGTTTAGTTTGGAGAGAGAAAATCATAAAACGCCTCTGGCATGTGATAATGGCCAGAAATGACGTTTCAACAACAAGCTTAAATGCAAAATACAGTTCACCGCTTTTGCTAGGGTTCCCACCTACCGCCATAATGAGATGAATTAAATGCAACCTAGAAGTGGTTGGGGTAGATTTGGATTTCCTCTCTCTTCCCTCTCTCATTCTTCCTATAAATTGTAAAGAGGGCCTTCTTTCTAAATGTTGAACATTCTTGTTTTGCCCCTCCCTTCTTCTCTTTGGCAGGTGAATTTGTGGAGTTCAAACCTCGCATTTGAAACTGTAATGCAACCTTGCCTCTTGGAATTTTTTAGTGTATTGTATCAATCTTTGGAGCAAGTAATGCATGTCTATGGATGATTCTCAACCCTCTCTGTGTTCATTTGCATTTTCCTGATCTTTCACTACAAATTTTGTTATCTGTGCATGATCTTGCATCACATTTTAATGGTTTGTGTTTATTGGCAAGATAGGTGTTCTTCATTCCTTGGTGCATCACCTTTGTTAGTTTAGGTTTATTTTTATGCATTTTCTTACCCTGTCTCCTTCGCAAGTTAGATTAGATTTTGAGTAAACCCTCTGCATTTTTCCGTGTGCATCTGAACAGAGGAATAGGAACCAACCTTCTCTAGAGATTCCTTTCTCATTTTTGCAAGTCCCACACTTGGAGAAAGGATTCAATGTTGTGCAATCACATTGGATGCTAGTATGATCAACCTAGAAATCTGATCAACATCCAGGGGTGCTGCTGATTTGCACTAACAAAACTCGTACACAACACAAAATGAGAGAAAAAAGAGATAAGGGACACAACCAAATATAAGAAAAGGGAAGAGAAGAGCCAAAATGTACAGATTTAACTACTCTAAAGTATACATAATCTGTTGCATCCATTTGGGAGGCATTGACAACATTACAAGCTCCAAAATATAGGGTTGCAACTCACATTTGTTTGGAACACCATTTTTGCATGGTGCCTTTGCATAAAAGTATAAGGATACATTACAATAAAAATGAGTTACGTATATAGAAGAAGAAAATCAAAGAGAGGAAACTTGAAATTAATGAGCCCAGACACTTCCTCAACTACCCAGGACCAATTAACATTAAAGTTTACAGACCCAACATAAGCATCATCAAATATTGAAGATCCCATACCTAAAAAATGACCCCATGTTTTTTTTTCAATTTTGCACCAATGTGGTCCATAAATGCATTAATCATGTAATGATCTTCAAGACCTTTCCAACGGTACAAATTTTTTCTCCTTTGGTGACATGGGTCAAAATTTATGAGCATTTGAAGCTTGTACATTGATAACTGCGTACATGCAAAAATTCTCATCTGACTCGAATTGCAAACTTGCAAAAAATATCCAAGTCTCCGAAATATGCAAAAATGCAAAACGTTCCCCATGTCTCCAAAATATGCAAAAATGAAAAAAGTTACCCAGGTCCCCAAAATGTGTTAAAAAGCAAAAAGTTCCCCGGACCCCCAAAATATGTGAAAATGCAAAAAGTTCGCCATGTCCCTGAAATATGCAAAAAAGTAAAAATTTCCCCAAGCCCCCGAAATATGCAAAAATGCAAAAATTTGAAGGATATTTTCAGATTTTTTGGGAAAAGGGGGATTTTTCCAATCAAATGAAGGGTTTTAGAGAAAAGTAAACCCAAATACAATCAAAACATGTGACTTTTATGGATTCAAAGGTTCCTAAGTACTTAAAATATGTAAATAATAATAATAAATATTTGAAGCAATTCAAAAGGAAATTGATACCAGGTGCCCATATTGAAGTGTGAGCTCATTTTTTGGCAATAGGAACGATCATGATTTTCTCAATTCAACCATTGAAATAGATTCGGTAAACAATGGAGTTGAAGAACAAATTCACCTAGTGAATATTGGAAAATATTGATCACGAGAGCAAAAGATAAGGCTCATGATATTTCTTGAATAATATATAGATGTGTTACCACAGTCATGATTGAAAATGACATAAGGGTCAAGACATCCTCAATTCATTTGTAGAGTTCACATATAAGAATGAAGCTTAAAGGTTTCTACACACACTGAAAATTGTACAGTTCCACATTGAAGGACGCAATAAGTCTAGAATGATGAAATATTTATTTTCTAGAATAACAGTGAAATCCAGATCCTTTCCCTCCACCTTAGCATGCTTTTTAAAAATAATTTATCCTTATTTATAAGTTCTTTAGCTTCTCGTTTCCTTGTTAAATACTTTATGCCATTTTCACAAATTTTTTCCCTTAATTTACGTAACTACCGCTACGATTATGTAACTTCTCATCTACAGAGACCAGAGGTTCTATCCACTTTTATCTGAGAGTTCAAACTATGTGTTTTGAATGGGTGTTTAAAATTTGTGAGTGATTTTCTCACCTATCTCTTGATCATTTTTCCTAATTTTTGGCTTGATGGATTGGTATTACAGTCTTCTTCTCAAGTTACTATGTTTAGAATGTTAACTTCCTCTTCTATTGATGATTTGGCACTTCTTTATTGCCACGTGTTACAAATGTCTTCTTCCCCATATTTTGATAATAACAACATTTATACCCAGATGATCGGCTGGAGATTTGATATTTGTATTATACTATTATGCTTCCAAAATCCTGTTAAGGATCACATAGACAACATTAAACATTGCTTTGTTCCTTCCTAGTACTATATTTGTGACCAATTTTCTTGCAATCAACTAGATCTAGCATTTTCTTGATTTCTTCTTGTAACCAACCAACATTGCACACCTTGGATCATCTGGATTTCATCTCTGGAAAGAAAAATAAGATGAGGAGACAATAAAATCATCATCACACTTGGGAATCTATCACAATATAATAGTAACTAGGTTGGGGGTGCATTTGTATTTCTATGAAGCTTTTAGTTATTATTGTTGATTAAAATTAAAAGATAAACATCTGTTTTAAGTGATATTCTTATTTATTTGATTCGGTGTATGAATATTCCATTGATATATTCTTCCTTGCTTATCTATGTGGATTTGCAATGGAAATAAGTTGGAGGAAGGTTTTGTACCTACACTTCTTCATTTTAGAACATCGGTACATTTTATTTTTATTCTGTTGGGGAAGTTATGGGAAAAGAATAAATTTCTTTTAAGAAGCTTTCTTTCTTTCTCGTGAATTTGAGGCAATTAGAAGAAGTTGTATTTTTTGAATAGTAACTGTAAATTACAATTTTTTAAAAATTAGATTTAATTTCACAATCCCGCAAAAGAGGAATAGCCACATCTGGCTATTCCCTATTTTTGATTTATTTAATTTAGAGGTAGATTGTTTCATTTAGATTAATTTCATTGTTTGGGTATGTAGATTTTGTTTTATCTAATTTCTCAACAACCATAAAATAAAAAAATATATCTTAGAAGTTAATTATATTTGTTTATTTATTTCATGCAAAAGCTTTGTAGGAAAATACCAAAATAATTAGATAGTTTTGTTTATTTTGTTTTGATTAAATACTTATAAATTGAATTTAATTAAATTGAAAAGAGAAACTAATCATCTTTTGTTTAATTTTTACTCATGTGTGTTTATTTATCTAAATATAGGAATTTAAAGTAATTTAAAATTGTAAAGAACACAATCCTTGTTTCCCTAGTGGCCTAGGATACCAAAACCTTGTCCTTAGTCCATTTGGTTACAAACTTGTTTGTTTATTTCTATCATTTCTGATTTAGTTCCCACATAACCATTCTAGGTTCACCTCAACCAGACATAATAATCTTTGATCCGATCATAAACCAAGAAAACGTTGATAGAAACCAAGTAGACGTTGACGAATTATTACGCCAATAAGTCTTTAGAGCAATTATTGTGCCACCTAAGATCATTTTCCAACTTAGCTCCCTCAACAACGAAGTAGATATTGAAAAATAATATTGAGCCAACCAAGGTGATAGGGTTATACCTCAATACCCTTAATTTTTTCTCTTCATATCTCCTCTCTCACTTACATGACCCTCTTTAGAGAGGATTATTTAGAGGAAGAAGGAAAATTACCTTGTATTAGTTAATTAGGCTGAGCTATGTTCAGTTTTACCAACATAGACTTACAATTAGGCATAACAATCATTCTTGACCACTATATCACCCCCACATAGGTTAGTTAGTCCTTTGTCGCTCTCAACGAGAAAATCCCCAATTTGCAATTTGAGCCTCTATGATTTCCTTCATTGTTGATCCTACCATTACCATCTTTCCCACATATCCCATTTACACTACATTGATTCATCTCATACCCATTCCATTTATCACATACTGGCTGTCTTAGAATGACCTTGATAATTCGAGTGCGCCTAAGTTCACGTGTTGATTTTTAGGAGTATAAAATTAGTGAACATGACATGAAGGACTACTTCCTTTTCATATCCTTTTATTTTATTTTCTTTTTATATCCTCCTCCTCTCCCATTATTCTATGGGTGTTTATACACCCCCCAAATATTTCAGGTCAGGACTATTCCAATCCTATTTTAGGTCTTGAAGCCTATTACAATCAATTGAGTCCACAACAGTCACCCTCATTATACGGGTGGGATGATAACTATTCACAAAGCTTGCAATATTCATATACAACTTATTCAACTATAAGGATTGAAGAGATAGACCAACCAATCTACAATTCTCAACCAGAGTTTTTCAAGCTCTAACAACATGACCTTTACAGGAGAGCATGGTCCTTAACCATGAGTTCTATCTAGACCCTAGATTAGTATGCAGCCTGAGTCATTTCCATTTCATTTGCAACAACACAATGAACTCTTAGCATGGTTCTCCCAATACGATGACTGCCTCAATTATTTAGATGGATCCCTTCACATGATACAAGCATCAATAGCTTGTTGCAAAACAATGCTACTTCACCCCCTCTAAAAGTATAGGAAACAACAAAAAAGGAGGATCCAGTTAACAATCAATTATTAAGGAGGTTTCATACGCTCCCTCAACGTCATGATGTGCAACACATGTGTACACAAGATTCACATCCGTCACCCAATTATGTATTTTCAACTTTAATAAGTATTAAGGAATTATAGGTTGCTCATGCTTAAGAACATGTACATATGAATGGGAAATAAATAATCCCTATTATAATAATTATACTCCTGCCATAAATGTTCATCTAATGTAAAAATCAATACAATAAGTATACCTGGGAGTTTCCAATCCTAGATACCTCCTTAAAGGATCTGGCATACTAGGAATAACATCTCATCCTTCCTATTCTTATCCTACACAAGGGCTAGCTGAAAGTGCATTATCAAATGTTATTCCTTTAAACAATGTGACATTTCCTAGTTATATGCCCACTATCCCATATCCTAGTGCCATCCCACCCTATGTTCACATGCATTTGAAATATCCTCAAATGTACATGTACACTTTTCCTAGTTCTTACATGCAACGTCAAGGGGTTCCTTATGCCTCAAATAATACCTATACCATGCATTATCAGGCTTCTGCTCCACTTCCCCCTCCTCACCAAGGGTATTCAATGGTTAAATCCTATGCAGTGGGTACTTAATCTAATTATGAAAAAGAACCTCTTGACTTTACAATATGAGGTGTAATGCTCCCACGACCATTTCTTGACCTCCCAAAATTTAAAGGAGAGGGATATCTTATTTCCAATATTTCAGCATATGATACACCAATCAATGTATTACTTCCATGGGATGAATTTTTTGCTAATTTACCCTAAGAACCTCGAAGGGATCATTTTGAATTGGTACTATCAGATTCCCAAAGCATCCATACATTATTTTAAACAACTTTTGTCCAAGTTTATTAAATATTTTAATATGAACAAGTTGTTGAGGATAGGAATTAGAGAACTCTTACACATCAAGCAAGAAAAAAATGATTCTTCTTCCCATTTCATTCATAGGTGGCAAAAATTCCTCTATTCTTTAGCAAGTTCTCCAAACATGGACCAAATGGAACTCTGTGACCTTTTCCTTCATTCAATTAATCAGGAAATTAAGGAGGAAGTCAAAAAAAATCCCCTATGAAGATATGAAAATTTCTTGGAAGGTGTGCTCCACATTGACAAAGTGGTGATCTATAGTGGGCGTAAAATGTATGGTACTAATGTGAGGTTGGTTACCTCTAACCAAAACAACTCAAACAATCCAAACAACTCAAACAACAACCAAGGACCCAATGTCTTGAATCGAAACCAGAGTGTCACTACAGATGGTGTCATCGATCAACCTAAAAATACAAATGTGGTGAATACCAACAATACAAACAATAATAACTAGAATATGAACATTCAAATGATCAATAATCTTGCTCCCTCTATCCATACAGTTGATTTTAGTCATCCACTTCCTTAGTAAGTCCAAGTGAAGATCCCAAATCAATGTCAAAATATCGACCAAGGGACTACAAATTATAATTGTAATAATCAATATCAAAACAATAACTGGAATTATGGGCTATAAATAAATCAAAATCTAAGGCAAAGGGATTATGATCCAAACTTGTATTGCGGGTTTCATAGATAGATCATTCATGATGCTCAGTCCTGTAGGGACTAGAATAAGTTCATACATTGCCCCCCAGAATACTAGAGACAAATTTTCATCGAGATGTTATTAGCAAACCCTGGAGGAACTTAAAATAACACCCACATGGGACCTGTCACTCTTAAAAATGCTAGCCTAGGGATTTATAGAGATCCTTTCCCTAATTTTTATGAGAATGAGAAGCTTAATCCTCATAATGCCAAAAAAAAATTCTTGTAGCGACTAATGACCACAAGGCTTCCACATCTAATGATCTTCGAGTTGTTCTTAACTCGGACTAGAGAAACAAATTTTTTTTGGTAGGTTTGGTCGAATTGGAGACAAAATTAGAGGTCTATACCAATACTCATACTCGGGAATATACGTTGCAACCTCTTCCCTCTTATCCTCTTATACAAGAAAAAAGTAGTGGGATCTTATGATTTAATCATGTATCTCACCAAAACCTTCAGTCACATCTCCTTATTGGATTTGTTGAAGAATTCACTAGTTCACTGATTTTCCTTATTGGAAGCATTAGGTATTGGTCACCTAGTACATGTCACACCCCCTCCTAAAGCCTAGATTAATCACATAGACTTTGACGTATATCCTCTACGATAACATGAAAGAGATATTGTGTTTGTGTTTGACATTAACAAGATGCCTATTGCTGTTGAGTTTACACAGAGGGGTGATCTCGCATTATATCTAAAAGTATGTATTTGTAACAAATATGTTAAGAGAGTGACAATTGATGACAGGGTCACTGTAAACATTGTCCATTTATCCTTCCCATAGGAGCTAGGATATGGGGAAACTAATTTCTCCTCCACCCAAAACATGCTAAGGGGTTACGATAGCCTGAAATCCATGTCAATTAAGACCATTCTAACATAATTCTATATTATAGATGGGAAAATAACTATAATATAATTCTTGGTATGTCGTGGATCCATATGATGAAGAACATTCCTTCCACATTATTTCAAGAAGTGATATTCCTTCACTTGGGGAAGGTATTCATAGCTCAGGGTGATCCCAAGATTTTTTACATTCACTTAGCAAACCTTAAGAAGAAACTTAGGGTTTACTCTAAGTTTGAACTCCCAACTAATCAATTAAACAAACTATCACCTTCCAAGGAAATGATTCCCACTACAAACCTAGTTCTAACAATTGAATTAGACAAATTGAAAGCTATCAAAGAGGTGTATAAGAGTGAGAGTAAGACTATTGCAGTAGAAATTTTTTCTACCAAAAAAATAGTGGAAATAGGGAAACTCTTAGAAAATGACCTACCAATATTCCTCTCATTCGATTCTCAAGGTATTGGGAATGCTCTTGGGCTATCCTCTCTTCTCATAAATGGTTTTGAAGAAATATGTATGGTGGAAGATTTTGAGGTTCAAGAAGAACATCCTAAAAACAATAAGTATTCTATCTTTCTCGATGAATTTTGGATGCTTCATTATGATGGGGCCAAGTTTCGTTACGACGTAGGGGATGGGGTGATTCTAACTTCTCCACAAGGTAAAGTCATGCCTTTTGATTTCAAGTGTACAAATAATTGTGCAGAGTATGAATGCTTAATTCTTGGTCTTAATGTGGCCAAGAGGATGGGGGTGAAGAGTGTTATGGTCCTAGGGGACTTGCAACTCATAACAAACTAGGTCTAGGAATTTTATGAGACTAGAATAAAACACCTCCAAATTTATAATTTTGCTATATGCGAGCTCTATAAATATTTTAACTTCATCTCTATTGAGGTAATCCCCAAGGATAAAAATCAGCTCACTAATTTTATGTCATTGTCTTCTTCTCATTTATATTGTAGTGAATATTTAAAATAAACTGAATTCACGGTTTCAATTTGGGACAAGCTCTTAATTAAAAATATGACCAACAACACAATATTAACATATGTAGAGATCGATAACGAGCATTTTAGATTAGATTTTGTTGAGAATGATGAAAACATCTTAGGATTCCTCCATGCGTACATTGATCTTCATCCCATGCATCATAATAATTTTTTTCCCTTATTCCTCACCCTTATTCATACTTTGGAGAGAAAACGTTGAATTCATCTTTTCACAAAATTTAGAGATTTGTGAATTCAAGGAGTAATCTATAGAACTTCCACCAACCCCCCATAATTTTAAAGAAAGTAATTCCTCCCTAATAAATCAATTGACATCAACATCAGAAAAAAATAAAATCCCAAAATTTCTGAAGCGTGATTCTTCATTATTAACCGAGGAAATATAAGATAATACAAAAGTGCTTAAGGAACATGCAAGATATTTCAAATTTAGTTACAAAGACATGGCAGGTGTCACTCCCGACATAGTGGTTCATATTCTGGTTAACAAATCTGATACAAAACCCATAAAATAAAAATTAAGACCTATGAAGCCTAAAGTTTCTTTAATGGTCAAAGAAGAAGTGATGAAACTTCTGCAGGTAGGGTTTATAAAGCAAGGGGATTAGTCCATGTGATTGTCCAACATTTTCCTGGTCCTTTAAAAAAATGGGAAAGTAAAGATATGCATAGATTTTAGAGATATAAATAAAGTTTTCCCCAAGGATGACATCACATTAACTTCCATTGATATCATTTTTGATGCAATAACTGATTATGAGTTGTTATTCCTCATAGACATGTTTTATAGATACAACCAAATTAGGATTTCATACGAGGATCAAACTAAAACTAATTTTACTACTCACTAGGGACCTTCTGTTATGTTGTCATTCCATTTGGTTTGAATAATATTGACTCCGCATATCAATGGGCCATGACATATATATTCCATGATCTTATTCAAAAGATTGTGGAAACATATGTTGGTGATCTCTTTGTGAAATATAAGAAGAGATAAGATCATCTTGATGTTCTTCTAATCATTATTTCATGTTTGATCAAATATGGTGTGACCTTCACCCTAGAGAAGTGTTTCTTTGAAGTAATAAGTGGTAAAATGTTGGGTTATATCATCTCCTCTCAAGGGATTGACGTAGATCCTACAAATAGTCAAGAAATCCTAGAAATGACTCACCCAACCGAAAAATATATTATTAGGTATTTCTTAGGAAATCTTATGGAGATCTGTAGGTTTGTTCCTGATTTGAAATACATTATTCATCTTATAAATGACTTGTTGAATAAAGACTATTACAAGACATGGACCGATTAATGTCACAATGTGTTTGAATCAATCAATCATTTCCTCATGTTACCACTAACACTCATGCCACCCAAAGTTGATCATCCTATAATCTTGTATTCTCGAGACACAAATGTTTTGATAGTGTTCATGTTAGCATAGGAGGATGATGATGGTCATGAATGTGCCATCTATTTTATTAGTCATACGCTACTCGACCATGAAACTTGGTATAACCAAGTAGAGAAAGAGTGTTTAGCCATTGTTTTCGCAACTAAGAGGTTGAGGCATTACACACTTAACCAAGAAACAAGAGTTATTATTAAATTATATCAGTTGTGTACAATCTTTACTCAAGAAACCTTATCTAAAAAGGAAGGTAGATTCATAACTCAAATGGGTGAGTTTTCACTTACCATCATCAACCAAAAATAGGTTAAAGGAAAAATCATTTCTAATTGGTTATCTGATAACTCTATATATTGTGGTGAAATAGTTTATTTAAGTTTTGCAGACAAATGTATATGTTACATAGGAAAATCCCATCATTTCTTTGTGTTCTTGGTACCTAAACATAATAAACCATATCATAGATCAAACATATCCTGAAGGTGCTAACATGAAATAAAGGTGATGGCTACGTATCATAGCTTCCAAGTATGTGATTATAGAACAATTTCTTTATCGAATATATTTTTATGGCATGTTACTTAGATGCATCGACGAAGAAGAAGGATAGAAAATTCTCTTTGAAGCCCATAGTAGATTTTTTGGTGGCCGCTTTTAAGGGCATTCAACTTCTCACAAGATTATTTGAATGGGTTATTTTTGGCCCATGTTAGAACATGACACTGTGGAATATGTGTGTAATTTCTATAAGTGCCATGAATTATCACATGTCATACATATCCCATCCAAGGCTTTATAACCCATAGTGACACCCTAGCTCTTGTCACTTGGGGTTTAGATTTAATAGGGAAATTTTTTTCCCATATCATCAGACAACCATAACTTTATAATCATGACCATAGAGTACTTTACATATTGGTTTTAGGCCATGCCTCTAACTATAGTCCCTAGATATATCATAGCCAAGGTTATCTTAAACCATATTATCTGTAGGTACGATGTTCCACAAGTCATTATTTTTTATAATGGAAATTATTTTAAGAATTATAAGGTGCATGAATTATGCAATCAATTTAAGATATCTCACCATAGGGCCTCCTTTTACTTCCCTCAGGCCAATGGACATGCTAGGGAAACCAATAAAAACTTGAATTCCATTCTCCTTAAGATGGTTAAAGAGAATAAAATATATTGGAAGCTAAAGTTGTTTCCCACCTTATGGTCTTATAGGACTTCAGTTCGAATGCCAATGGGAGAAACCCCATTTTCTTTATTTTTCTTTGTTGGAGTGATCTTACCACTGGAGGTAAAATTTCCTAGTCTTCATGTGTCTTTACAAGGCATTCTCAAAGAAGATGATTATCGAAATGTGTGTATAGCTGATTTATAAATCTTGAATGAGAAATAACTTAGTGACAAACAAGATCATCGGGTTTACACATAAAAATTTGTCGGCAATATAAAAAAAATTCTGTGAACATGAAATTCAGGTAAGATACCTTGTTCTAAGACTTTAAATCTGAATAGAAAAGAAGGTTGGTGAAGGAAGAAAGTTCAAGCTGAAATGATTAGGGTCTTATCAAATAATGGAAGATTTCAAAAATGTTGTGTATCATTTTTGTATCCTAGAGGGTGAGGAATTAGGTGAATCCATGAAATCACTTCACCTAAAATGTTTTTACATATAGTCATTTGCATCTCCACACTTTCCTTTCTTGCATTCACATTGTCTTGTCAATTGCATTATCATTTTATTGAAATTGTAAAATAGAAACTTACCTTTCAAGTAAACCTTAAACTTTCAAACATTGACAAATGTCTCAATCATACCTCTTCTATATTATTTTCACATATTCAAATTATATAATCTTTATCATCATTTCCATTCAGGAGAAACATTTTTGACATTTGTTTTATAAGGACTTACATGCTTAATCTTCTACATGGTTTCTTCCCAATTTAGGTGATTCTCACCCATAGCTTTCTCTAGAAGCTTCTTGATGATAAATTTTCCCCTAAAAAAATCTCTCTCCACAACAAAATAATTATAATCATTTCACCTTGAAACTTTTTTTCACCTATCTCAACCTTCAATAATGAGCTCTCGCATCCTACTAGTTATCGTGGGGTTTATATTAGGGGAAAATTTTCCCTCCTAAAAAGCACAATCTAAAGGAAGAAAATAAATTAAAACCAATAAATAAAAATATTCTTATTGAAAATAATTACCCTTTTCATCCCTCCCAAACTTTGGTGATGACCCGATGCTTCTTACTAGTATCATGAGATTGGGAAAGGAGGGAAATTACTTTAATCTCCTATGTTATATCCTCGGTGATGAGACCATGCTTCCTACTGGTAACATGGGGCAAGATGTAGGGGTCATATTTAAAAATAAAAAATTCTAAATAAACTAATAAATAAAAGTAAATTAAAGTCTAAAACTTCCCAAGAGAATGAATTAGATGCGTATGTTAGGAGAGACAATCATTCCACAAACCAGATCTCATCAATCAATAAGCCATCCATGAATCTAAATTTAGTCAAAGATTGCAAGAAAAGTTCATTTTGAACTAGTTATTTGATCTTGATTAGGGTTGGGTTGTAAGTTTATGAATGAATATTTGTCAAAGTTCTTATTTCTTAGTCATCATTCTTGTTCATGCTCTTCAAGTCACGTATTTTACATCCTTCTTAGCTCTTGGTGATGAGACCTCACATCTTACTAGTTTCGTGGATTCAAGAATGAAGTGAGATTATTTTATCATCATACCATATTAAACACATTTTACAATGTAATAAAGAGGTTAAACTTTCCTTGAAAAATAAAGTTTCCAAATTCTAGTTTTTTAACATATGAATAGTCATATAGATCATTTAGTTTATCACATTGTATCATCATCTATAACATATATTCAAAAACATAAAAAATATATCAAAAATTCCAAACCATCTAAGAGTACACAATTGAAATGAACCACAATGAACTTAATTTTAGCAAAGGAATGCCAAACCAAAAAATAAGATGTCAATATGTGTGTGTGTGTGTGTGTGTGTGTGTGTGTGTGTGTGTGTGTGTGTGTGTGTGTGTGTGTGTGTGTGTGTGTGTGTGTGTGTGTGTATGTATGTGTATATATATATATCTATATATACATATATACACACATACATACATACATATATACATATATATATACATACATACATACATACATATATACATATATATATATATATATATATATGTCAAGTGTCTCATATACAATTTCATCATATTAAAAGACAAGTGTCGCGAAAACGCTTAACTATGAGCCAAAAATACAAAAAAAAACAATATATACATAAAAAAATTCCAAAGCAATAAATGCCTCTATTCTATCCCTCTCCTTAGGATCCCTATGAAGGGGCATGTTGAGGGATCCTAATGTCACTCCTAGGATGATATCAGTTGGGTGTAGTAGGGGAGCATCTTTGTGTAGAACAATGAAATTATCCGTGAGAGTGTCCAGTGGTAGTAGATTTGTTTTGTGAGTACCCTCTTTGTCTGGCTCGACCCTTTAGAATCGTGATATTGGTCTTTAGCCAAGTAATCTCTACTGTTGAATTCTAGGATGGTGTAAAAACATTAGTGTGGAGGCCGGTGTGTTCCGGTAATCTAGGGTCTTCTAGCAATGACTCTCGATTCATGTCATGGGGGATCATGAACAAAGCAAGGTTCATCCACCGAATGAGATCACGCAATCCATAAGTTGTGGATGAAATGAGTAAACAAACAATGGTGAGTTAGAACACGTAAAATAAAATAAAGAGAGATATTTTACTAATCTCTAATCTAGGAAATAAAAGTAAGATAAGTGTATTTATAATCACTCAGGTCTTCAACTGAATCTGATGTAGGAGCTTCTATGGCCTCCTCGCCATCGACCCTCTCCTCCTCCTCCATCTCCTCAGGGTGAATTATCTCCTCCACCTCCACCTCAGATTTGATAGTCATTGATGCCTCTCCTAAACCCTTCCACTAAGGGTATGACTCCTCCTCTGAGACTAAATCTATCTCAACCTCCTTCTCAATCCTAGCCATGCCTTCACTAATATGAGGATGGGCCTTGGTCTAGCTACAACACCAGTAGCTTGGTCTGGTGCCACTCGTGGTGTACCAATTATAATCCCAAGAACTATGACTATCCACCGAATCTGTCCCTTATGGTCATCTTTCACCTCTCGTATTCCTATATAAAAAATGGAAATGGCTCAAGGATCATATGAATAAGGTAACCCAAACTGCTGGGGTATCTGAAGCACTGCTTGAGTCTCAAATCTATTGTTGTGATCAACTGACTAAACATTAGTGGCACAAATAGTCAAAGTAGGGATATGAGCAATCTCAATGGTAACCAATCTCATTCCCTTATTAGAACTCATGTTAGGTGAAATGTGCATCACCAAGATAGGTTTCCCATAAGCAGGCCTCAATTGACGAACTGGCACTCTTTAGTGCCATTTTCTTTCCAGTGAGAATAACTCTGAGGATGTTATAAACATCCTCTAATGTGATACTCAACTCTCCACTGACACCCAAAAATAGACTTCTGAAAGTTAAGGAGTAGTTCTAATAAGACCATCCTAATAGGTTTCTATGATAAGATAGTTTCACAGCTTCAAAAGGTGACTTGCTAGGGGAAAATTCTATGTCTGGGGTATCCTCCATATGTCTTCCATCTCTAATATCCCCTCTTTATTGGTGTCAATAATTGTATAATATAAGGAAACCAATCCTTCTCTCTGGCTCTGCTCCATATGATATAACTCTCATGTATCCAAAATAAGAAAAAAGAACATATTGTAATTTGATAAGTGCATAATATGCTCACAAAAACAATATAAATGAAAAAAAAAATGATAAAATAATATACTTCATTTATAAATTGGAAAAAATTGTGACGGTTACAAAACCGTTGCTCTTAGTAGGGTGGTGGTTGTGTAACTACCACTTTGCTATAGAAGTGGTTGTGTAACGGTCGTGGCGGTTGTGCCAGAAAAAATGGTGTCGAACCCTTTAACATAGAACTCACAAAAAATGTAAAATTTGATCAAAATCATTCAAACAAGTTATAAAACCTAAAAGGCACCCCCACAATCACTTTGACTATAAAATCATTAAAGATATCCTCTCCTACAACTAGTTTCAAACAAGTGCTACATTTTAGGGTAAAAAAACAAATACTTGTAACTTACATGTTTGTGACCCTCTGCTGCTCCCTCTGGTTGCATTGCCATCATGATTGAATACTCTTCTATTTGAATGTACTCATAACATAAATTATCACTGGAAGTCTAGAGCTCCAAATTTAACAAAGTGGGTATGTAAAAATGATTTCTAAAAATAGAAAAAAGTGATATATATATATATATATAGCTCAAATGTGGTTTTCTAATGTTTCTTTGAGTGGGTGTATGTAGGGCTGATGCACTGGAGTAGGTCATCTTGTCATTTCATTTTGCTAAATTTGTTTTATATATGTACTTTATTTGCGTCTCTCTTTTACATGTGGTAGGAAGTTTGGATTGGCGTGATTTCAACACATGGACGTAGAGGTAAAATTTATAACTCTCCCATTAAAGAGTTCCATACTCAGTATTCACATTTTATGCCCATTCATAGCTATAACGATCATATATGTGGGAAAGGGTAATATGTATGCAACCAAAATTTCACAGTGCCACATTTAAGGACGGGGTAAGTATTCAATGATGAAATATTTCTTTTCCAGAATAACGGTGAAATCCAAATCCTTTCCCTTCACTTTAACATGCTTTTTTTACTCATTTATCCTTATTTCTAAGTTATTTAGCTTGTCATGTCCTTTTTAAGTACTTTACACCCTTTTTGCAATTGTTTTTTCCATAAGTTATGTAACCTCCCACTTGCACAAACTGTCGGTTCTGTCCACTTTTATAAGAGATTTCAAACTGCGTGTTTTGAATGCATGCTTCAAATTCGTAAGTGATTTTATCTCCCATTTCTTGATTGTTTCACCTAATTTTTGGCATGATGAATTCGTAATGGATTCTTCTTCTCAGTTTACTATCTTTATAATGTTAACTTCATCTTTTGCGTATGATTTGGAACTTCTTGATTTCCATGTGTTACAAACTTATTCTTCCCCATATTTCTATAAAAACCAAATTTTTACCCAAATGATGGGTTAGAGATTTGATATTTGTACTGTGTTGTAATGCCACCAAAATCCTACTAATAATTACACAAAAAACATAACACATTTCTTTTTTCATTCCCAGTATTGTAATTGTGACTATTTTCCTTACAACCGACCAACTCCAACATTTTCTTGATTTCTTCTTGCAACCAGCTAGCATTGCATACCTTAGATCATCTAGATTTTGTCTGTATAAAGGACAAGAAGCTGAAGAGACAATAAAATCATCATCACACTTGGGAAGTTGTCATAGTAAAATATTAACTAGGTTGGGGTGCATTTTTATTTCTTTAAAGCTTTTAGTTATTATTGTCGATTAAAATTAGAAGAAACACATATGTTTTAAGTGGTAGAATTTCTTATTTCTTTGTTTCAGTATAAAAATCTTATATTGATATATTCTTCCCTACTTATCCCAGTGGATCTCCAAGGGAAAGAAGTTGGAGGAAGGTTTTGTGCCTACATTTCTTCATTTTAGAACATTCGTACATTTTATTTTCATTTAATTAGGGAAGATCTGGGAAAATAATAAATTACTTCTGAGAAGATTTCTTTCCTTCATGTGAATTTGACGCAATTAAAAGAAGTTATATTTGTTGAATAATAACTAGAGAGTTGATTCTTTGTTTAAATAAGATTTAATTCCTTAAGCTTGCAACATAAGAATAACCACATCCAACTATTCCCTATTTTTAATTTATTTAATTTAGAGGTGGCTTGTTTCATTTAGATTAATTTATTTTTCTGTGTCTATATCTTTTATTTTATTTTATTTCTCAAAAAAAAAAAGATAACTTAGAAGTTAATTAAATTTGTTTATTTATTTCATTCAAAATCTTTGTCAGAAAATACAAAAACAATTAGATAGTTTTCTTCATTTTGTTTTGATTAAATACTTGGAAATTAAATTTAACTAAATTGATAGGAGAAATCATTCATCTTTTGTTTAATTTAGATTCATTTTTTTACTTTATTTTAATAAATTAATTTAGAATGGGAAAGAACACAATCCCTATTTCCCTAGTGGCCTAGGCTACCAACACTTAGTTTTTAGTCCCTTTGGTTATCAAATTGTTTGTTTACTTCCATTCTTATTGATTATGTGCCCACATGAGCATTCTGGGTCCACCTCAACCACATGTAAGAATATTTCATTTGATCATAAACCGACCACACATTTATAGAAAACAAGTAGACATTGACCAAGATTTACGCCAATTATCTTTAGAGAAACCCCTGTGCCACTTGATATCATTGGCCAACTTTGTTCCCTCAATGATGAAGTAGATATTGCAAATGAATATTTGGCCAACCAAGTTGATAGGGTTAGATATCACAACCCTTGATTTTTTCTTTACATATATCCTCTCTCAGTTACATGAACTTCTTTAGAGAGGATTATTTAAGGGAAGAAGGAAAATTCCATCGTATCTATAAATTGGGTCGAGTTGTAGTCATTTTTACCCATCTACTAACTTCTAACCCCATGTGTGCTTGCCTATCACCTAGCGGGCACTGGGCACTTTGCCATTGTTAGAGGATTAGTTGCAGAGAAGTGAATATTCATGTAAAATCACAACATTAGCTATCATATCCTTATACCCAAGCATTTAATAACAATAGAAACATCATGGCATGAAATAAATAGAACAAATCTTCCATAAAATGTAAGGAAATAACACTAGGGTTTGCACCCCTGAACTAGATATTCAGAACAAAGACATATATTTATATTGATCATAGTCTCAGCAACCACATTACATTCAAAAGGGTTGTATCTAACCAAATGTATCAAGATAAGGATCTAACCCATATATCAGAGGTCCTAGCTATGCTTTCTTTATTACAAAAATTTTACAGACCCATCCCTTAGACATGATATATTCCTACAGTCCTCTAATGATAACCCCAACTCCTAGGGCCTCCTAATATTTTCTATAGAGCTTCACTTTCCTCATACTATATGTCTTCCTCGGTGTCTCTTCTTTTCTTCTAAGCATCTCTCTTTATAGCACCAACTCCCACTGTCATGCCTTTTCTCAGGAGTAGATCAGATGCCAAGTGTCCATGTGATCTTTCAATGGTGCATGCTTATTATATTCCGATCTCTCCACTTTCTATAATGATGTCTTCTAAGAATATTCCATACGTGGAATATTCTTTCCTTAACCACCAAGTCTTCCAGACTGACACCTTATCCACTTAGCATGCCTAGTCGGGTTACATTTTTCCTCAAGTGCCTCCAAAATGTTGAATATGGCTAAGTCCTTAGACCTTGTGTATTGCCTTGCGTGTGCACCTTAGTTTCTCCTAAACCCTTCTTAAACCCTTGTCAAGTGTGCTTCTCTCCACGCGCCCTTCTTCCTATTGGTCCCACGTGCTCATGTGCCCTTTGGCACTTAGTAATTATTTTGAGGCCCAACATCATCCCACACTAAGCTTGTTCTCTATCCTCGGAAACATATTGCTCCTTTAAATAATAACGAATGGTGGAACCAAGAAAAAATTGAATGAAGAAGTAAATAATGGAAGAATAAAGAATAGAAGAAATGAAAGAATCAAAGATCTTGCTACTGCTGCAAGAGGATTGGGAACTCCTTCCTTATTGTTGCCTCGATATTTTCCCAAGCATCCACTTCACCTTGTGCCTGCTCAAGTAGGTCACCCACTAGATTGCTTACCTCTTCAAAACTTAGTTCATCACCCTTAGCATTTAGCGTATCTACAATCCCTTCTAGATGTTTGCTAAGATTTTCTAGTACATCTATTCTGCGGGTGATCTAGGGATATAATTCCTTAATCTGATTTTTAATCAATCCTCGTCGGGTTTCAATCACTTCCATCTTCTTTTCTACCTCAGCTAGGATCTTATCCCTCTCTTCCTTGTTTCCTTTATTTTTCTCTTGGTATTGCTTCATACCTAGCTCATGTGTAGCAACTAGTATGTTTGTTACCTTCTCTCTACCAGCGTAGTTATCATACATGGCCTCAGCCATCTGTGTGGTGGTCTATATAACGGAAAGGAGCTTAGAATATCGTGTCACTGTATCCCCAATATTTTTCTTCTCTTCCTCCTTCTGGCATGCCAATGCCTCTTCTGTTGATTCTAGAGTGAGTGACCACCTCTCCATGGTAAGGATGTGGGTTAAGTCTTCCAAGAATTATAAGGTTGACTCGTATTTATGCTCAGGCAGTGCTAGGTTTGTGTGTTTCAAAATGATGACATTCATGATCATTTCAATCTTATTGTACACTTCGTGCACCTTCGCCTTCTCCTCCCTTAGTTCACGCCTTAACTGTGCATTGATCAGCACTTCCTACTTCGGATCCTTACTCTTCTCAATGAGTTCCTCCTTCTTATTCTCTAGTTCTTCCTCTAGGAACCTTACCCTGTCATTCCTTTCAAAGATTCTCTCTTTAACCTCAATCGATAACTTGTTGAGGGCATTGTATACTTGCTCATGGGACAACTGTTGAGCATTTATCAGGTGGTTCACTCCTTTGTTCTTCAGTATCTTCATCAGTACTACTTGACTGACCTCGAACTTGAGCTCATCAACATGGGACTCAAAATCCCAAGATAACATCTTCCTCATTCATGGGTACACACCTTCTTCTTTGAATGAAGACCATGCAAGGAGTTAGTTTGTAGGCATGGTACTCTAGAAGCACGTGCACAGTACCTTATTTAGATCATTGATATAACGCATTCCTTTCTCCTGCTCCACTACCACGCTCTTCCCTCTTGTGCGCGTTGCCTTTGGAAAGTTGGCCACTAGGTTGGGATCTCTTCCTTGCTCCCATACTATTTTCCTACGCTTTCCTCCTCTATATCCTTGAGTATTTTGTCAACGTTATGCTCCACCTCCTACTACACCAAATCCTTTATTATGCCCACTACTTCTCTTTCTATGGCCTCTTCTATCGGCTCCTTGGTGAGGCTTGGGGTCCTCTGATCCTTTGTATTCACTTCCTCACTCTCCCCTTTTCCTTGAGTGCCTTCCTCTTCCCCATATTTTTCTTCATTTACCTTATCCTCGGAGTCATGCACATCGTACACAGGATGGTCCTGAGCCTCTTCATGCTCATCATTATCTCTCTCACCTATGTAGGCCTCCAGGCTCTCTGTTTCTTCTGATTCCACCTTCTCAGCTACCTTCTGCTTCTTCCTAACT
>CM034151.1:339409891-339494554 GCA_019776745.2 Taxus chinensis
GCCAAATTTCCAACTTTTCTTCTTCTGACACATGGCACGTTCTAATTCGTCTGCGGTCCTCCTTGTCTCTTTTCAGCCATTTCACCTTTTCGCGTCCCACGCGTCCCTCGCGTACCTTTGGCCCGGATGTCCCAGACGAAAATCTCTTGCTTCGGCCGATTTGGGCTTCCTTGTTCCTGTTTGAGGTGGAGACACGTGGCGAGATTCCATTCGTTGGCGGCTCTTTCAGCTTTTCACGTCCCTCACATACTTTTGGCCTGGATGTCCCAGACTGCCTGGGACAAATATCTCCGAACCGCCCGAAATGGACTGTCCTTCGGCGAATCGGCCGGTTCACGTCCCTCGCGTACTTTTGTCCCAACTGTCCCAACTGTGCGAAACAAGACTTAGAAGATTTTTTTCTTTGTTCTCGGCTGTTTCAGATTTTCACGTCTTACGTGTCCCGATGTCCCAACTGTCCCGCGGACTTCCTGGGACAAAAGACTTAGCCGATTTTCTTGCTTTTTCGGCCCCAAGCTTGGTACGATGAACCTCAGTACGACTCAAAACCTTCAGACCCGAAATGCTTTAAAACAGTCATGTAACCTTATTTTTTGTATTTTTCTATTTTTTCTAACTCGTTGGGATTTCTTCTTGGATGGGAGAGTTAGAAAAAGTCGAGGGGCCCCCAAAACATGATTTTTGGCCTTGAATCAATCTACCTGCTCGGGACTAAATAATTTGATGCATGTTATCAAAATTACCTTGAGGGGTGAATTTTGGATAACAGTTATACTTGCAGGTTTTCCTTTTCCTTGTATTTGTAGTGTGTGGAATGAGTAGATGTGCTTGTTTTGGATGTGTGACACACTTTTCTGCCTTCTCCTTAATTCATCTCCTTCTCATTTCTCCCTCATAGAGACTGATCACCCCTTTTCTTGGTGTTATCACCTCTTTCATAGCTTAGTATTTTTTTTCCATGCCCCTCTCTCTCCATCGTCCCTTTTAATGCTTAGATATTTTTGTTTCCATTTGTAGGAGTAGTTTTGGCATTAGGAGAAGTAGAGGAAAAAACCTTCACTGGAGTTCTATCTCAAGTAAAAAGTCCCACAACTTGAGAGATTGTCCCATGTTACTAAAAAACACTGATTGCTCATCCATTCATTCATGAAAAATCAGAGGGTGTTATTTTTTGTTATAACAGTTTTGGCATGCCCAGTGGGACCAATTTGAATCACTCTACAACTTCATTTTACCAATTTTGATGTGCTCTTGGTGAAATTTCAGCCTTTTGAGGTAATTTTTAAGCACATATAACGACTGCACTGATCCAAAAAACCCATTTTATTATTCGCAGACCTTTCCCTTAATTCTTTCATTCATTTCCTTTATTTCCATCATTCCATTTTATTCTTTCATGAAGTTGTGCAATCATGGTGTACTAGAGAGTTTTCGATTTCTAAATTTAAATAAATAAAATAAAATAATAAAAAAAACTGAGCTCAGAAGATGGAGAGGTTTACTGATACCCACGATAATGGATTTTTATGGTCATTGGATAAAGCTGCTTCTTATTTCATTGACGAATAAAACTACATATGAAAGACAAATAAACAAAATATATTAGATAAATGGATAAACAAGATGCTCGGAAAAGGACGATTCTTAAAATTTTAAGTCTTCTAGTCTTGTGAAGATTTGTGTTCATGTTGCTTGTGTCTCCTTGTGTGAGTCTTAGTGTTTTTAGGTTGTTACCTTAACTCATTTGGGTTACAAGATTTGTTTAGAATTCTCCAAAAGGTTGCAAGAGGTTTCTTGGAAGTAGTTGAAGAAATACCCATTTGCCTAGAATGCTCTAAAAGTCCCTAAAAAGCTAAGTACTTACTTTTTTAAGCAATCGGGTTTCTCGAATTGTTTTACTTCTAATTTACACTAGCTCGCCCTCTGAAACCTGATTTACACTATCTCCTTATTTGCGCTAAACTGAAGTCACTGTACTTCACTAAAAGAAACAAGCAAATTAGTTATTCAACCCCTCAAAACTAAATATTAATCCATTTCTTCTTTGTGTGAAAATGAAGTGTTCTTACTATAAGATTGCATTAAATTGATACCGCTCTACTTATAAAAGTTGATAAGTAAAGTAATGCTCAAAACCCGCATAACTAAGGCCTTTAGTTTTGTGGGCTTTCAGGCATAGTTTACTTCTTTTACCACTACAAAGCAAAGTAACTACCAAAACTAGAAAACAAACCAATTCCACTCCATTCTTTATGCGGAATTGGTGTACCATTACTACCCTCATTGTGCTAAATTGAAACTTCTTTACAGGGAAAATTAAGTAAAGAAAATGCTAAACACCACATAATTGAAGACCTAGTTTATCAACATTCTCAAAATACTTTACTTACTTCAAACACCAAGTAGTCAAGTAAAGTCATTTCTAAAACCCGCAAAGCACTACCCAATTAGCTTTGTGATTACTTGTTACTTCAAAAGCCAAAAAAATCTAAGCTATTCTCAAAACCTGTACAATGACGTGGCATCCATACCAGGCTTATTAATGAGGTGGAATATTTAAAAGGTTAAGTTATTCCACATCATTTCCACGCATCCTATTCACTCAGAGAGAAGTAATTTGACCTATGAACCCCGAGCAACCTCGTTCCTACCAATTGAAGAAGTTTTTTAGCAATCCAACCTCGACCCATTTGCAGGAAAGGTATGTTGTTTTTTTTTCTTCCTTCTTTCTGTTTTTGTTCTTCTTCTTCACTGTTATTTTTCCTAGTTTTTCTTTTCCTTCATTTGGACGTTTGCACCTGTCTGTATTGTCTAGGTTTTGAGATATTGTTTGAAATTAGGTCATTTCCATTGATGGTGGATTAGGGTTTTAGTTCACTTAGTGAAATTCATTGTTATCTTGTGTCAAAATACCCCCAATTTCACCATATGAGGAAACCTTAGTTTTTTCCCTAGCTCAGATCGAGGAAAACTAAACATCCATTACTTCCTTCTTTGCAGAAAATTCAACCCTACATTACTCTTAATAAATGTCTTCTAGTGTTCTAAACTACTTTTACTTCCTCACCTTCATTGTGTTAAATTGATTCATCATTGCTTCCTTGTGTTTTGTGGGTTTTCAAACCTCCCTTACTTCCTATACATTGTGGGATTCTCAGTTGCTTCTACTTAATACTTTTTCATTGTGGGTTTTCAACCCTTCACTATTGCTTAGTGTTTTATGGGTTTTTATTTACTCATTACTTAAACTGTGCTTTGTGCTAAACCAAACCCTTGTTACTTAAGTATTCTACTTTGCATATTTTCAAGAGGCCATTACTTACCATACTTTACGGTGTTCTAAGATGCCCTTACTTCCTCACTTCTTTGTGTGAAATTGAACCATCATTACTTGCTTACTCAAATTTTCAAGCAAGAGCACCCTAAAATCCCACAATACATTATAAAACACATTGTTTTACTAGCCCACTTGCTGTAAGCTTAAAAATTCATTTTGGAATGGATTTTTATGTAGTTTCATGACCAGACTAGATCTGGATGTGCTCATGGACTTGAATAGTTTAACTTGAATTATACATTTGAAGCAGGGATTGTTGCTAATATTGCAGCAATAATGTTCATTTGAAGAAAAGTAAAGAAAATGTATGAGGCAAGAGAAGGATCAACTGAGACAAAGGAGAAGTCATTAGAAGTAGAGGAAGTTATTATCATTCAAGAAGACCCTAACCTTGTTGATTGAAGAAACCTCTAGGAAAGGAAAGGGAAAGTCTAGATCTACCTGACTAGTGAGACCAAATGGGATAAGATGAAGTATGGAGTATAAAGGTTATCTTATTGAATTCTTGTGTTACATCTAAACTTGTTGAATTAGTGACATAGATATGGGGCATGTGTCCACAACTGAGCTTATAGAAAGAAATAAGGCCATAAGGAAAACACCTCTTATATAGGCCTTAACTAATAGTGGATTAATACAAGCAATTGCATTTCCTAGTGCTACTCAGTTACCTAAGTTTGTTCTGGAATGCACCAAGTATTATGATCCTTTATCAAGGTCAGTCAAGGATACTTCAGGTAATTGGTAGCGAGGATAGATACTCAATTTTTCAATTATAGCTTAAATATCCCCACAAAGGAAAAAGTGTAGGATATAGATATGAAAAAGGCCATTGAGAAATGGGAGGAAAATCCAGGTGACTACATTAAGATCCTGAATATTAACTATTTGAAGTAAGGAAAATAGATTTTTAGGTTCTCGAAAACCATTTTGAGGTCAAATCTAGTTCAGGAAGCTGATGACATGACTCAATTTTTATGTAGAATTAATGAGATAGAAAATAATTCCAAGTATTTCTCCACATAGATGTACTACTTCATCAGAACCATTGAGACCAACATAACTAATGCCATGATCAACTAGGTGGAGATCATAAGTGATAATATTGATCATCAGGTGTAGCATGTCAGTCAAAATTTTAATTTTAATATCACCTCTTATTTAGTGTACGTTGTAACAGTAAATGGTACTTTATCTAGGCTGCATCACAAAGGAATTTTGGCTTCAGAACTTATCTATGAGTATTATCCTCAATTGGTATTGAAAAAATTGTATAAGAAATATAGGAAATTAAATGATTTATTTTTCTATGACATTATTTTCCATCTCAATACTGAAGTAAGATAAAAAAGAGTAACTGATGCAGAATGGAACAAAGTTACTCATTATGGGTGTATCTTCATTCAATTCTCTTATTTCACTTATCTCAAAGTTTGTGGTTTCTTAGGAAAACCACTTAAGCTTCTAAGATATCCCAATGATAAGTGGATACTACTATAACTATGTCAACAACTAGTAGAGGTACATGATATACAGTCATCACTTCATAGACCTTGTGGTCAGCTTCCCAATTTTCATTGGTCATTACCATTGTGCTAATATCCACAAGGATAGGAATGTTTTAAAAGAGATGTTTCATCATTACAAACAAGAAGAATATGAAGCTAGAGAAAATTTTGACTTCAGGAATATTGCTCAAAAGATAGTCTCATTAGACTACATGCATCTTTCGGCACTTGAAGATTTTTGGATAGATTAGGGATGAATTTGAAAGTCAGAAGGAGATATTATAGTAGGATGACAATACAACAAATCATTGATTTTTGGCTTAGAAAAATATTCCCAAGGAACTCCCAGATGATGGGAATGTGATTTCTAATTCTTACTATCAGATGGGAAGAGATTATGCTCCACTCCCATCCTTAAGAAATAAAGCTAAAACAATTGAGGATAGAACATCAAGGGTAGTGGTTTACACCTTAAATTGGCTACCTTGGAAAGAGGTTATTATCTTGAAGAATCAATAATGAAGCAGATGAGTGAAAAGAGTACCAAAAGGAAAGAAGGATGAGGTGAAAGATTCAGGGGCCTAGGAGGTCACAACCAACCAAGAAGCCTAGAACAGAACACTCATTATCTAAGAAAACAGCAATCTCTGAAGTCACTAAGTGGAATTCTTCTCACTCATCTACTTCAAAATGGTATCCTCATATGTTGTTTCCCCATTCCTACTACAAATTCCCTTCTACACAAGTGAAAGTTATCTTGCCACCTTTGAAGCCTGCCTCATTCACCCTTCCTCCAATAAGGGTAGAGACTCCTTCTCCTCATCCTCCTCCTTTCCCTTCACCAAAAAATCCTCCTCCTCCATCATCAGATGATCAATCAACCACTCATCACGAGGAAGAACATGATGCTACCATGGAAGATTCTTCACTTCATAAGGTGTCTCCATTACAAAATAAAGATAAAGCTACAATAGAGACTGAAGAGCTGGAAGAGGGAGAAATTGAGAAAGAAAGTGAAGAACATGCTCATTCAGAGACCATGTAAGAGTCTCAAATACATAGAGGAAGGTCCAAAAGGAGGAGAAATGGAATTAGATCCTGGCCACAAAACTACTTAGGAGAAGGAAATGGAAAATAAATTGGTTATCTAGAAGATGGCTGAACTAGAAAGGTATTGTTACAAGGCACTACGACTGATGCTCCTGAGACACAACAAGAAATGGTTGTACATCCTATCACAACTACAACCAGTCAAGAAATGGTGGTCCATTCAGGCACTCCAGTCTCTTCAAGGAAAGATTTCTCAACATGGCTAGCACCAAAATAGTTCCAAGTTCCAAGAGAAGTGATTAACTTAGAAGAAATGGATTTTCATTTGTTGAAAAGCATTGATAAGAAAGGGAAGAAATACTAAAGCAGCAAAAGTAACTTCAAAGCTTGTAATTGAGCCATCAGGACATAAATTTACTTCAGTTTGCACCCCAGCAGCAGGAAAACAAAAAGATGAATTGAATGAAGAAGACTTGGTGGTGACTAGAGTACCTCTAGGGGAAATTACTATTGAAGGGCTCAAACAAGATACATAGACCATGATTAATAGTCTTTTCCTCAAGCTTGATGAAGAAAGAGCTAAAAATTCTAAGTTGAAGGAAAAGGCATCCAGCCTGTGAAATCATTGTGAAAGTTTTTAGGTGCTCTTCACAATATGTGCTATCAGGGGAGTAAGTCAATCCCCAGGTCATCACTATAATGGAATGAAAAATTCAAGGTCGTGGATGAGTGCATAACAAGGATCTCCAAAACAACCAATGAAGAGTACAAAGAGGTTCTAATTAAGATGAAAGAATGCCAAGATAAATGGGATAAACTAAAAAATTTGAGACTGGAAGCTGATAATGAATGTGGGATTTCCAAAATCCAATTGGAAATCCAAAAAGCAATAGGATAATTTCCATAAAATGTGTTAATTGAAGAAAAAATTATGTTTGAAGGGTCCATAAAGAAGGGTAAACAAGAAGAGATTACTCTCTCTTTCCGAAAGAATGATTCTTAATCAAATGATGAAAGAGATGAAGCAACTGGAAGGAGAGATAGAACAAGCTATGGATGAGTTAGATGATGACATATGATGTTACAAATTACAATGATGTAAATCCCCCAAAAGACATGGAAGATTTCCTTCAACTCTTTCAATAATAAATGAATAATACAATTACTTCCTTCACCTTTGATTCAATGGAGAAATTGTCAAAGCTTTAAGAGGATGTCAATTACCTTGCATCTGGCATAGGGAAAGTAAGAGGTTGCTGCACCATATTGGAAAGGGAGATACTCAAATTTGAAACAAAAATGCAAGCCATTACAAAGGATGATGAGAAAGTGATAAAATATATGTTGGATCAATATGCCAAATATCGAAGAGAAGAACAAGGTTGAGACTGAGGAAAGGAAAGAGCTGAAACTGAAGCTCTTACAGCTGGAATAACTCCTTAATCTTATTCTTCTTATTTTTTCTATTTTTCTTCTTCTTCTTCTTTCTTTCTTATTCTCCTTCTCATGATTCAATAATGTAATAAAGTAATGAAACTTCATTGTAAAACTGGATTAAATTGGTTAAATACCAATACTTCAAGTTGTTTAAAAAATTCAATTACTTATGAGTACATGGCATAACATGAGAAACAATTAAAGTTAGTTAGGACTGTGGAACATTCCAAATGTGTGTGTGCCAAACACTGAGAGTTTTAAGGAGGAAAATGCTCAACCTGTTACAGTTTTGTAGCTAGGATTATAAACTGAATGTAATTAATGAATCCTATTTGTATTTTCTTCCTGGATGCTATAAATAATGAGAGAAGCCTACAGGCCAAGGGATCAGAAAATTTTTGGAAAACAACTATCCTACTTGTGCATTGTTATTTCAAACTTTGTGTTGAAGTCATCATATGTTCATCTTGTAAACCAATTGAGCTTGAATAAGAAGAAGGCATATTTTGTAGAAATTTGTGTCTTATAAAGTCTTGTTATGCACACTGTGGATGTTTATGGTAAACTTTGTTTTATCTTGAAATTCCATTTGGATGCATTTCTTATTATTTGCTGGAAATTGACTAAACCATCAAGTATTTATTTATTCCGTGTGGCTGTAATGAACTCTAGTTATCTACTTGTTGCGAAGCACATTTCTTTTATATAGCAATTACTATTCCCCGCATTCTCTTTCCACTTCTCTTAATCATCGCTTTCCCATATAGTTTGCGTACTTGTTATAGATTTGTTTGGCTATGGTCCATGAGCTACACAATTAAATTAATACCAAAAAAAATAATTAATAGGCTTTAGAATAAATAAATATATCATATGGGAGATTCACTATTAAATGAAGGGGATTTATCCCACAACTGCGTAGATTTGTGTGTATAGAATCTAGCCAACAGTTTTTGGCGACTCCGTTGGGGAATGAACAATTAAAATATTGACTTGTCATTTCCCTTGAAATAATTAAAAAGATGTAATTTTGAGTAATGTGTGGCTTAATTGAAGTTTTTGGGTGGTTTTAAACTCAACACCTTAGTTGCAATTAAAAAATTAAATTTGCATGCACTTCCAGACATTATTTTTGGAGTATATTGTTGATTTAAATAATTTTGTTATAAGAACTAGAAGTTAGCTACATTTATATTTTAGCTCAAAATCCAAAATTAGTCACATATCACATTGTTGTGCACTTGTAAACAAATCCTTTCCCTTATAAAAATAAATTTGCTAGCACTCATCCTTGTCTATCAACCAATCTTCCATTCTGGAAAATTGTCCTTTTACACGGGCAAGCCGAGCTCAAGGCAGAACTGATCATTTCTTCCATCTGCAAGAGAAATTTAATTTTAATCATCCTCCCCAAGCCAGAACATGTAGAGCAAGTCTTTCACCTGTGGCAAGAATTTAGACTCCACCAAATCAGTTGCAGCACAACTTAGTCGCTGGTATTATCCAACCAATCAATCCTCAATTTTTTATTCCTCTCCAGATGGCTCAACAGTTTCCTATCCCATGGGGTGTGGCCTTCTGACCTTTGAACTTAACACCTCCTCTCCATGAGTTACCCAAAGGTTCTAGTGAAAAATTCCCAAATTTTTATAGAGATGGCAAGAAAAATCACGATGAGCATTTAGCGGATTTATTCATATCCTATGGAATGCTTGTTGTGGAACATGAAGATGTGTCGGTTAGAATCTTTATATAGACTCTACATGACTTAGATGGAGAATGGTTCTATCGATTATCTCTAGGTACCATAACGAATTGGAGTACTATGTGGGATTAATTTTTGAAAATATTTAAGGTTGCTAAAGATTCTAGCACACTGATTACTCAGCTATCTCAACTTAAAAATAGAACCTCATGAAAATATGAGAGATTTCATTGATAAGTTTCAGAGGATTCTTTACAATTTTTTTGCTATTTCTGCTCTCAGCGATGACAATTAAAAGGTATTATTTATTAATGCTCTGTTTCTTGAACTTGGTTATCAATTATGCAGAACACATCCAAATAATTTGAGGGAAACTCAAAACATCACCATTGATGTAAAATATGACCTTGTCATGTTAGGGAAGATCAAGAATTCCAATCCCAAGGTTGAAATTTTAGCTTCACCTAGATCTTATGATCCACTGCTACATATATTGGACTAATGACATGCTACAAATAAAGAAACAAATGACACAAGGAAGAAATGATATTCGTGTTAGGAATATACATCTACGGAACTTCAATAATCAAAGTCAGAAATGGAACCACATTAGTGCTACTCCTCAAAGAATGGCAATTGTAGCTGTTCCAAGGAAAAAATTAGAAATGAATAAAGAATATCAAGCTACCATAGACGATGATGCACCTTATAATGATGATTTTGTAGACATTTCTGGTGATTCCAACATTGGTTACATGGACTATGAATCTGATAGTGACCACTGTGAAATTTTTGAAGATGATTATGGTCACACATTTGCATTATTTACAAGATCTCAGACATAGCAAGGAGGTGAAGCATCTTCTAGTGGACAGAGAATAGAAAGAGATGAATTGAGGCCCAATGTTATTATTCTAAAGAGAGGTAGTCCTCTACCTTCTTCTTCAACTCAACCACAAGCTCGAATAGATAAGTAATTGTTTTCTTCTTCTTCAACTCAACCACAGAGATCAACAAATATGTTTCAGAGACTAACCCAAATGTAATCATACCATCTTTCAACAACATTGATCATATCACGAAGACTAAAATTTAAATTTATGAAATGAGTATTTGAGGGTTGTTCCCTAATCAATTGAACAAGATAGTGAGGTATGTACAGAGAAATGGACCAAAAAAATTCACTAACAAGACTTCAAAATATATCTTTCCTAATCCTAAGAATACTCCTCCCCAAAATAATGTTGCAACTGCTGCTCCCACATCTTCTGAAATATTTGAGCCATTTTATGTATATTTTCTTATTAATGGTTTAAAATTGAGCAATTACAATTTAGATTCAAGGGATTTTGAGAATGTTATACCATCTAAACTTGCATATGCTCTTGGACTAACATTGACAAAGATGATTGGGAGATGATATTTGATGGAAATTCAGGTACCTTTGATTGGAAAAATTAAAGATGTTTAGGCTATATTTGAAGCTTTCCCTGATAAGATATTGAAGATGACTATTTTGGTAGTAAATATCCTTATGTCCTATGGAATTCTTCTCAATCAGAACTTCTACAAAGATCTAGGTGGAGAAGTAAAGATGGATTGGTCATGTGCTCACATCCCAATTAAAGGAGTGAATCATAGATTAGAACCTGAAAAGAAATAAAAGTATACAGTCACAAAATCAGAAGACCCAAGGTATCAAATTATTTCCCAAAAATCATATCATGGGGTCTATTACTTAAAGAAGGACGAAGAAGTCCAAAAGCCTAAGATCCAGGACCTACCTTTAGAGGAAGAAAAGATGTGGTCACTAGAGTTTTATGGTAGTTATTTCTCCTTTCAATAAGATGCTGGTATTGTTTTAATATCTCCAGAAGGGAAGGTACACCCCTACTCGTATAAGCTAATGTTTGAAAACACCAACAATACAATAGAGTATGAAACATTGTTGTTAGGGATGGAGCAAGCCAATAATATGGGAGTGAAATTGTTCCAAGCATAAGGAGACACAAAGCTTATTGGAAAAAAAATAAAAGGTCAATATCAAGTCAAGAAGGATAAAATGGGGCACTACAAGGATATAGTATTAGCTTCTACACATGATTTCATGGCTTTCTCCATTAAATTCATCCCCAGAGATCATAATTCAAGGGTGGATTCACTAGGAATTACTATTGCACTACTTAATCTGGATCAACTACCCACAATGTTCCGTCACGGTAACTATAAAGTAGAGAAGGTCTACATGAAAAAATTAAACAATGGGGTCCTATTATGATCAAATTATGACATTGGTCCCAGGGACCCACTTCCAGTCACCACGAAGATAACATTATTAAAATAATTAATAAATTGATAAGTGAGCTCACCTAGCTCAACTCGGTGTCATCTCGATGTGTAGCCCAGTGCCAAATTTTTGCTAGCTCAAAGAGGGCTCAGTTTATGTAGTGAGTGAATCAAAATGGCTCGATGCTAGGGGCACAAGATTGTTAGCAAAATAAAACGACATAACTTAGAGGTTCAAACTAAGGGAGACTAGGAGGAGCTTGAGCGAGTTGGTCATTTTGGAACTCGAATGGGATCTCGACAACTTTCTCAACTCAAATCCCTACTCAATGCTAGCTCATGGAGGCACTTAGTTGCAACAAGTCAAGTGATTCGATGGGAGATAAACGAAATAAAGGTAAGTTGGGGAGTTTTGGACCTTTATTTCCAAGGGGGATTTTACAATGGCAGTCCAACATAAGACATCCACTATGTAGAGGGTGCAGTGATTTGGTGATAACACCAACTCTAGGGAGAATTGGGGTTGAGATGTCAAGGATGTGGGTTTTTTAATGGGATAAAAGCCATGTCAACAAAAAATGGAAATTAAATGGAGGAATCTCACACACTATCATCATCATGGGGATTTTGGGGAGATTAGTGACCCAATGGCCAAGTGAAAAAACCAATGTTGGAAAGCCAAAGGTCAAATTCTGTCATATGAGCTACAATTACAGACCAATTTTGATGCTGAAATAACTGATTCATGGGAAATATAAGTCTGTCGCTGATTTTTCAGGCAAGTCATCAAGTAACTCAGTTTTATGTGTTAGTTTTCACTCAAGGCAACGTGGATGAGTTACTCATGGATGGTTAACAGGTTTAACACCGAGTTTCCTAGCCATTGAATGCACAAGAGAGTGGTGAGAAGCATTCAAGGTGGCACTAAATTTGTTGTAAGAAAGATCCAGGGTGGATCACTGTGGATTACCAATGTTGGCAAGTCTAAGGGGAGCATACAAGATGTTACAAGGTCAATTCTAGCTCACAGAGTACAAAATAATTCTGAGCACATAGAGGAGATGAATGTTTGTGTAAAACTAAGTCACGAGTTATACATAATCCAGCTAGGACATCATTGTATTAGTAAATATGGGCTCATGGATAAAGTGAGTCAGAGGCTTAGCTATCAAGCCAAAGAGGTGAGGGCCCTACACCGAACGAGTTGAGTTTCGTTGAACAGTTGGGGAGCGTGAACGGTAGATGGCCAATTTGGGTCATTGGAGCTCAAGACGCATGAGAACTCAACATGTGTTACAGGCCATGCATTGAGACGGGGCTTGGTGATGAGCTCAGTAAAAGGAAGTTCTACATAGAAATGACAAAATTATAGAGGAGCTCATGCTAGGATCCCAGATAAGCGAATCGACAAGGTGGACACAAACTCAAGCTTAATAGTAAGCTTGCATGAAGTTGTTTCATTTGGAAAATAATATCTCATTCGAGCTCACAAGATTAACTCGGTGCATAATGAAACTCTAAGTCAAGGTGAGCTTAAGATTGGTGATTATATTGCAGGTGATGCATGAGGTAGCTCGGAACACTAAGATTTGTTTCCCAATGGGCTCAGTAATGGGATTTCATTGAGATATTTAGTGATGGAAGGTTGATGGCAAGGAGATCGTGGCAAACATGAGATGAGTTACGTAAGCTTTGCATAAACCCAAGACATGGTCCAAAACATGAAATAAGTTTAGGAGAGAGCGCACGAAATACTTAACGAGGAAAGACTCAGCAATCTCATCACCAAGATAGGAATTGTATGGGACATCAAAACTCAAACATAGGGCACCAAGGAGATCATTGGAAAAATATTTCAGTTGGAGTTGGGAACGATTGTAAAATATTTGATAGAAAACTTGCATGGTCATAAATATTTGCATTCCTAAGGGATAAGCTCTTCCACATGATGTTGATGCATTGAGATGAGATTGTGGTTGGTGGAATTCATAATAGAGCTTGATAGAGCATAGCTCAACGGTTGAGCCACCTTGAAGATAGGAATAGAGGTGATGTCGGTGGGCTTTATATATCAACCGCGTGGACTAAGTTGGCTTAGTTGATTGAGGGATAAGCTAGATGAGCTCTTGACAGAAATGGCTTAGTGTTGGAGATAGCTCGATGAGCTAAAAATAAATTGGTGCACAAAGTCATGGCAAGGAAATAAATACAGAACACAAAATATTGAGTTCAGAAATGAAAAGGAGCTCGGTCAATTTTTGAGCTCGAACAAAGGCCTGGGCTCGGAGGAAAAGTGGAGCCCAACGAAGATAAGATTGAATTGCTTGATGAAGAGCTCATTTTAGAGCTCATTGACTTTGGTAGGGTGCTCGGTCTGGGAGCTCGGTCATGGTAGGAAAATAAAAATTGAGCTCATAAGAGACAAAACTCGGTGATGAGCTTGGTGCTCAGTAAATGCACGAAGAGATGAAGGAGCTCAACCCCAACTTGGTGGGTGGGCTTGGTGAGCCAAAAACTGAGTTGGGTTATATTTTCCCTATTTTCATGGCCCCTCACTTTCTTCAAGCTTTAATTTATTTAAATTAATATTTTTATTAAATATTTTATTAATAATATTTATTATTATTATTAAAATATTTTATTTAAATATTCTTTTAATTAATTGAGAGGATTAAGTATATAGGGCATTAATGACACATGATGGAAGCTTATCAAGAGGTTTAACCAACTTTATAATAAATGAACCATCATGTACCTTCAATTTAGGAAGGAATTTATTACTTTTCCTCTTCTTTCTCACATATTTTTTCTATAAATGTAAGTTGGAAGCTCATTCCAATGGGTTGGACAAGTTAGACTTCTAAGACAAGTGTATAGTTTTCAAGAAACCTCCTACTTCTGTAATTTGTTCTTGTATGTTGAGGGAACTTTCAAGCCTCCTTTAAAGACTGTAATGGAAACTATTGCCTCTTCTAAATGTATGATGCATTGTGCATGTTGTTGAAGTAATAAAAGTGTGTGTTTTGTGACTATTTTGGGTCATCGTCGACCCAGACCAGGTAACCTTTAATTTACAATTCTTTCAATTGAATCAACTTCTAGATCAATTTCAATCACTTCTTAGATTCAATATACTTGTGTTTTTGCATTCTATCTATTGTTCTTACTTTATTTCACTCTTTCTAAAAAAACGGGGGTTAACATCTATGAAAGAAAGCTAACCTCGAATTGTTCGGGTAGTCCCCACATAAATCTATCTAATTAATCTTGTTTCGGCTTATCTTATTTGCAGGTCATCATCTACAGCGAGGATTCATCATCACTTTACACATGTTTATCGATCACATCGCATCTAAGGTACTATAAACCCTCCATGTAATGATTTACTAGTTTCTTTTAGTAACTAGTTCATTCATTTGATTAGGAACGGAGAAACTCTAACAACACTATCATCTACTTATATCTTATTTTTTATTCTTCACATTTTGTTCTTCATGGCAAATCTTATCTAGCTTTTAATCTCAATCACATACAATCCCTTTGTTACTTGATGATGAACTATTGTTCTATAGTTTATACTTGATTGTTGAGGGAAAAAATCCTAAATGAACTGGTAGTGCAAAATCATAGCACGCCCAAATGAGTTATGGATCTACTTTTCTAGGGTGAAGTCATTTAGTGTGATTACACAACATTGAGCTTTCCCAAAGTGTGGGACCTTTGCAAATGAGGAAAGCTCTCCAGAGAAGGCTGGTTCCTCTTCCTAAACTACCTGCCACAAGCTATTCCAGTGCAGACAAGCTAATCTAGCCTATTCTAACTTCTAAGGAGACAGGGAGAGAAATAAAAATGGAAAAAACAAAGCCTACACTAAAATGGTGATACACAAGAGAAGGAAAGTGTTGATTATCTATCAAAACTGTAATGGAATAAGAAGAGGTGAGCAATGGAAAGGATGGACAAGTGCATCACAGACCAAAGATGGATTTCACATAAAAAAATGTTCCAAAACTCCATGAACACAACTCCAAAACCTGCAATGAACATCCAAACATGCGAAAAATACCCTATAATGAAGAGAGGCAAGAAGAAAAACAACCAACAAAATGAGCTAAGGATGGACAAATGCATCACAAAAACACGTTTTTTATTGCTCTAGAAGTTTGCACAGTGCATCATTTCATGGGTAAGAGGAAAAAATTCCATTACAAAGAAGGGGAGGAGGTTTAAACTCCATTTTTGACCCTAGGGAAGAAAAGAAAGGAGAGGCAGAAAAGAAGGATGAACAACTTTTACAAATGAGCCAAAACTAACTTTTATCACTTGAACATAATGAAATAAATGAGAAAATGTGGGAAAATTGATTTGACATCTCCAACCATTGACAAGATTCATTAATTAGCCTGAAAGGGAACCCTCAATAATCCATTTTTCGATGCATTCAGCCCATGCTAGAGAAGAAACGAATGCCATAATTCATCAATTTTGGTGGTTGAGAGTCGTTTTCTGCATTTTATCCTATGCCAGAGACATTTTCCCATTTTTATCCTAACAAAACTCCATCAAAATTTGAAATTGAAGGGTCCATTGTGTGGAGAATTTCAAAAAAATTCCACTAACACCAAAATCGTGAAAAACTGCGCTCTGGTGCAAAAGATATGCCCCTTTGAAGATTTAGGAGCAAAAATGGTGAAATTAGGGCAAAAATTGGGTTCATGGGCCGAAATTTGAACTTTTCCACTCTTTTTTCAAATTGGGAAATTTTTCCAAAAAATCTCCATGCCCCACTTCTCCGATGACACTTGGCACCTTCTGGTTGATCCGTGGCCTTCAAAACAACATTTTACCCCTTTCACAAAATTGGGAAATTTTTCCAAAATTCTTTGCGGCCCCAATTGCTCCACTGCTGATCTATGTGGACACGTGGCACCATCCTATTGGTTGATGGGACTACAAGTTCAAAATTCATGCACTTTATAGTTTTTAACCAAAAATTAGAAATCTTCAACTTTTCTCCAACCCCCAACTTTGGCGCTACTGACGTAGACTTGACACGTGGCGTTCTCTGATTGATACAGGGCCTTGACCAATTTTTTTCTCCATTCTCCTTTATGGGCTTGCGGGCCAAATTTTTGACCTTTAACCCTTTTAGCCCCAAAAGGCTAAGTGGTCAAAATTTATCTCCATGCCTCCACTAACTCGCCAAATTCCTTGGCAAAATTTCCTTCTCCACTTGGCCCGAGCCTCTTTGGTACAAAACTTTCCCAAGCTCCGCTAGCCTACCTAGGGAAAATTTCCCCTCCAAACTCCGCTGAGCCATAACTCAAAAAATACAAGGAGTTAGGAGGACTTCTTTACCTTAATGGAAAGGGGAAGAAAAATCTTATCTGATGAAGCCATTTTCTGAATCTTTTGAGTGCTTGCAATGTGTGAAAATTGAAGTTGAAGCAAAAGGAAGGAAAGAATGAAGACAAGTTAGTCAAAATAAGTAGGGGCTCATTTTGGATAACAATTTTGGCAACTTAGAGGGGTCATCTGCCTACTAGATGAATGATCAGTGGCCTTTGAAGTATCCATTGGGCATGGAGTCAAGCCTAGTAAACTGATTCTGATCTTAAATATGAAAATATGACCTCTGAGACACTTGGAAACCCACTGAAACTTGGAGTTGATCTTTAACAAAATCCACTGAATGCACTGTACAAGAGCAACCAAGAAAGCACCAAACAACTATGTACAAAAATTGAAAGTCATACATGCTCTAAATGGAACATGCAGAGTGTGCAAAACCACTTCTTCTACTAAAAGAAAACCTACCTACTCTACTCTAACTGGAAGCAAAGGTGGGATAAACAAACCCTGTAACTTGTTGTGCAAGATAGCCTCCTTTCCTCAAAATTAGCAGCCATGTAAATGATTTGGAGCTGATTATGGCTATTAGTATGAGTTGAAAATGAACAAGAAGTTGGTATTCTACCTAAATTAGCAAGGTGTTAGCTGAAAGTAAATTAGATACCTCTTTTAGTTGATCTACATTTAGATTGAAGATGTATGGTAGCTGATCCTTGGTACTTTGCATAGCTCATCCTCATGCTCAGAAGCAAGCCTGACTAGTTTTGGATTCTCCTTTGGCTTCCAATGAATCCAAATACCTTATTGGGAAAGGTTTAATCCATTTGATATGCCCATAGCTCTGAAATTATCGTAAAAAAAATGGAATCTTCTTGCAGACCTCCTTGGGTGAATGGTGTGAAAGGAATGATGAACTTTCTCCTCCTCTTTCTCTTCTTCCTCCACTAAAGAACATGGAAGATTTAAATCTCCCAAAATTGATTCCAAAGAGCTGTTATAAGATGTAGGATGCTACAATTGAAATTTATCCTCCATGACAGCAAGATCATGTGCTTGGAAGGTGGATGATGAAGGAGAAAACAATAGAAGCTCAACTGGTTCTTCTCCATCAAAACAGTCCTCTAAATCTGACAGATAAACTGCCTCCTTGTTGTCCTGTTGCAAATGCTCAACCTCTTCCATGGTGTTCTCTTGATCTGCAACTTGATCACCATGGTTTCTTCATTCTCAAACATGAAGTTTGAAAGATCAAACTCTTCTCCAGACGTTGGAGCTTGAAGGGAGATGAAGTAGAAGGAAGAACTGAAGGTTCTTCTATAGCCTGTTTTGTGTTCAAAGCTCTTGGACCTCCATTTTCCCCCTCCAAAGCTGGAATGTGCTCCTCTTATTTTGGATTTGGATCAGCTTCTCCTTCCTCTTCTACTTGAAGACAATCTTGCTCTTGAATGACCTCTTCCTGTAGCATGAAGTTTGACAAATCAAACTCTTCAATCTGCTGCTCTAGAGGACAAGTTGGGACTACAAGATATATTTTTGAGCTTTCCTCTTCCATGGCTGATTGTGCAACTTCTATTGGATCAACATCTTCTTCCAGCAAAGTGCCAACATGGACACTACACTCTGAGAAACTCAATGACTGATCTTCTTCTTCTTCTCTGCTGCTATAAAATCAGCCTTGGCCACCACTTGTTCTTCAACCTTCTAACCTCCTCTTTAGGCTTAACCAGCAAGGGATCTTTGTCAATCCCAAATTTGGCAGCCAAGACTCTTCAGATTAATCATTCATTTCTTTTCTTGTTGGGCTCCTCTTCTGTTGTCCTTGATTGGATTCTTGTTTTCATCTTCCCAACATGGATTTGGGAACATTAAGAGGAGTGATGGGTTGGGATTCAACCATTTTACAATTATTTGTGGTGGAGGGGGAGGTGAAACTTGTTGTTTAGATCTTGTGGAGGGGAATGACTATTTGGAAGGGAAAAGGATAGAAGAATTGAGATGGGGTGGAAGACTAGGGAATGGAGAAATGGAATCAACACTTGGGGCAACATGGGTTGGATTTGGAATTTGGCAAGCCCAAAATGAGATGGTGCTTCTTGAGGAATGGAAAGATAAAAACCAGATGATGGTGTAGAACTTACCCATTAACAAGGTTTCTCAACACCAAATTCATAGGCCTCTATCTCCACTGTTCCATTGTGCAAGTTCGGGCAACATCTCCATCATGAAGTCTAGCTTCTCCTGAGGGATAAAGTGTCTTGGAAAAGGGCCAACCCATGGAAAAGGTGCCCTACAACCAATTTTGAAAGCCTCCATTTGAGCTTGAGCTCTTGATTGCACCATGTTTGCCTCCATTTTTTGGATCTTCTCTAATAGACCAACATCTTGCATTTGACTGCTATCATTACATGCATACCCTTGCTCTTGATATGTTTCATAACCAAACTGATTTTGGTATTGCTCATATGGGTAAGAATGATGATTTTGAATTTGTTCAAAATGCTGATTTGAAGGAGTTGTAAAACATGTTGGAGGTGGAATGTACTTGCTATTGTAAATGTGAATTCCATGAGGGAAATGAAGTCATGATTGCACAACTTCATGGAATGAAAGAAGAATGAAGAGATGGAATGAAGAATGCAATGAATGAAAATGAATGGAAAGAAGGTCTGCAACTTCAGAGATGGGTTGTCTGATCAGATGGAGTCACCAGATGTGTTTTGTAATTGCCTCCAAAGGCTGAAATTTCACAAGAACACACCAACCTACAAAAATGAAGTGGAAGACCTCTTGGTCCCACCGGGCAGTGCCAAAACTATTAGTGGCACACTGTGGTGTAAGTTTTGTTGTTTTTTGCATGAGACACTAAGAGAAGATGAAATATCTAACCCAAGTGTCCCACCGGGCATGCCAAAAATGTTAGTGCAAAATCACAGCACCCCCAAATGAGTTATGGATCTACTTTTCTAAGGAAAATTCATTTGGTGTGATTGCACAACATTGAGCTTTCCCAAAGTGTGGGACCTTTACAAATGGGGAAATCTCTCCAGAGAAGGTTGGTTCCTCTTCCTAAACTACCTGCCACAAGCTATTCTAGTGCAGGTAAGCTAATCTAACCTAATCTAACTTCCAAGGAGACAAGGAGAGAAAGAAAACAATAGGAAAATAGAGCCTACACTAAAATGGTGATACACTAGAGAAGGAAAGTGTTGATCATCTATCAAAACTACCATGGAACAAGAAGAGGTGAGCAATGGAAAGGATGGACAAGTGCATCATAGACCAAAGATGGATTTCACACAAAAAATGTTCCAAAACTCCATGAACATAGCTCCAAAACCTATAATGAACATCCAAACATGCACAAATACCTGCAATGAAGAGAGGCAAGAAGAAAACAACCAAAAAATGAGAAAGGATGGACAAATGCATCACAAAACACATGTTTTTATTGCTCCAGAAGTTTGCACAGAACATCATTTCATGGGTAAGAGGAAAAAATTCCATTACAGAGTAGGGGAGGAGGTTCAAACTCCATTTTCAACCCTAGGGGAAGAAAAGAAGGGAGAGGCAAAGAAGAAGGATGAACAACTTTTACAAAATGAGCCAAAACTGGCTTTTATCGCTTGAACAGAATGAAGGAAATGAGAAAACGTAGGAAAATCGATTTTAAAACTCCAACCACCAACAAGATTCATTAAAAATAGCAAGGGAACCCTCACAAATCCATTTTTCGATGCATTCAGCCATGCTGGAGAAGAAACAGACGCCATACTTCATCAATTTTGGTGGTTGGGGGTCGGTTCTATAATTTTTCCCGTGCCAAAGACATTTTCCTTAATTTTCTCCCATAAAACTCCATTAAAATTTAAAATTGAATGTCCATCATGTGGATAATTTCAACATCTTTCCAATGATACCAAAATTGTGAAAATCTGAGCTCTGGTTGAAAGATATGGCCCTCTGAAGATTTAGGGCAAAATTGGTAAAAATTAGGTTCAAAAATTGGGTTCGGTAGGGTCAAAATTTGAACTTTTTCCCTCTTTTTTCAAATTGGGAAATGGCACTTTTTGGATTTCCAAAAATCTCCATGGCAAAAATCCCTACAACCTTGCCGCTCTGATGACACGTGGCACCTCTCTGGTTGATCTGGCAGGCCTTCAAAATCAACATTCTGCCCCTTTTGCCCACAAAATTGGGAAAATTTTCCCAAAAGGTTCATTGGCCTAACCTGCTCCCTACTGATGTGGACACGTGGCACCTTCCTGATTGATCGCATGGGATGCGGTCTAATTTTCACCTTTGCGCTTTTTATGGTTTTGGCAAAAATTCCAAAATTCTTCTGACCCCCACCTTCCCGCTGCTGACTTGGACACATGGTGCATCTTGATTGGATCGGGGGGATTGACCAATTTCCTTCCATTCTCCTTTGCGGGCTTGCTAAACACCAAAAAATTTTGAAGTCCCTTTAACCGCTTTAGCCCCAAAATTTCTAAGTGGAAAATTTATTCTCCTTTGTGGCCTCCACCTTTTTCCAACCTTTCAGTTTCTCCTTGGATCCTAAGCCTCTTTGGCACAAAACTCTCCCAAGCTCCGTGGGCCCGCCTAGGGAAAATTTCCCCTCCAAACTCCACCGAGCCATAACTCAAAAAATACAAGGAGTTAGGAGGACTTTTTTACCTTTCTAGAAAGGGGAAGAAAAATCCTATCTGATGAAGCCATTTCTAGAATCTTTTGAGTGCTTATAATGTGTGAAAATTGAAGTTGAAGCACAAGGAAGGAAAGAATGAAGGCAAGTTAGCCAAAATAAGTAGGGGCTCATTTTGGATAACAATTTTGGCAACTCAGAGGGGTCATCTACCTGCTAGATGAATGATCAGTGGCCTTTGAAGCATCCATTGGGCATGGAGTCAAGCCTGATAAACTGATTCTGATCTGAACTATGAAAATCTGACCTCTGAGCCACTTGGAAACCCACTGAAACTTGGAGTTGATCTTCACCAAAATGCCACTAAATGCACTGTGCAAGAGCAACCAAAACAACACCAAACAACTATGTACAAAATTGGAAATCATACATACCCCAAGTGGGATATGTAGAGTGTGCACAAGCACTTCTTATGCTGAAAGAAAACCTACCTACTCTACTCTAACTAGAAGCAAAGGTGGGCTAAACAAACCTTGCAACTGGTTGTGCAAAATAGCTTCCTTTCCTCAAAATTGGCAGCCATGCAAATGATTTGGAGCTGATCATGGCTGGTTGGATGAGTGGAAAATCAACAAGAAGTTGTTCTTCTACCCAAATTAGCAAGGTGTCAACTAAAAACAAATTAGATACCTCTTTTAGTTGCTCTGCATTTGGATTGTAGAGGTATTGCCGCTGATCCTTGGTACTTTGCATAACATCCTTATGCTTAGAAGCAAGCATGACTGGTTTTGGACTTCTCCTTTGGCTCCAATGAAGCCAAATACCTTATTGGGAAAGGTCTGATCATTTGATATGCCCATAGCTCTGAAATTATAACTCCAAAAATGGAGTCTTCTTGTAGACCTTCTTGGATGAATGGTGTGGAAGGAATGGTGAACTTTCTCCTGCTCTTTCTCTTCTTCCTCCAATGAAGAACATGGAAGATTTAAATCTCCCAAACTTGATTCCAAAGAGCTGCTATAAAATGCAGGCTGCTGCAAATGAATGTTATCCTTCATGGTAGCAGGTTCTTGTGTTTGGAAGATGGATGATGAAGGAGAAAACAATGTGATTTCAACTGGTTCTTCTCCATCAAAATAGTCCTCCAAATCTGACAGATAAACTGCCTCCTTGTTGTCCTGCTGCAAATGTTCAACCTCTTCCATGGTGTTCTCTTGATCTGCAACTTGATCACCATGGTTTCTTTCATCCTCAACATGAAGTTTGAAATATCAAACTCTTCTTCAATGTTAGAGCTCGAGAGAGATGAAGTGGAAGGAAGAAGTGAAGGTTCTTCTATAGCCTATTTTGTGTTCAAAGCTCTTGGACCTACATTTTTCTCCTCCATAGATGGAATGTGCTCCTCTTCTTTTGGATTTGGAGCACCTCCTCCTTCCTCTATTGCTTGAAGATAATCTTGCTCTTGATTCCTCTTCCTCTAGCATGAATTTTTCAAATCAAACTCTTCAATCTTCTGCTCTCGAGGACAAGATGGGACTGCAAGATATCTTTAAGAGATTTCCTCTTCCATGGCTGATTGTGCAACTTCTATTAGATCAACATCTTCTTCCAACAGAGTGCCAACATGGACACTACACTCTGAGAAACTTGATGACTGATCTTATTGCTTCTCTACTGCTATAAAATCAGCCTTGGCCACCACTTGTTCTTCAACCTTTACCTCCTCTGTAGGCTTAACCATCAAGGGGATCTTTGTTATCCCAAATTTGAGAGCCCAACTCTTCAGATTATCTGTCATTTCTTTTCTGTTGGGTTCCTCTTCTTGCTGTCCTTGATTGGATTTTCTTGATTTTTATCTTCCCAACATGGATTTGAGAATGCAAGAGGAGTGATGGGTTGGGATTCAACCAGTTTTGTAATTGTTTGTGGTGGGGAGGGAGGTGGAACTTTTTGTTTATTTGAAGGGATGGATATTTGGAAGGGAAAAGGACATAAGAACTGAGATGGGGTGGAAGACTAGGGAATGGAGAAATGAAATCAACACTTGGGGCAGCATGGGTTGGATTTGGAATTTGAAATTCAAAATGAGATGGTGTTACTTGAGGAATGGAAAGAGAAAAACCAGATGATGGTGTAGAACTTACCCATTGACAAGGTTTCTTAGCACCAAATTCATAATCCTGTATCTCTGCAGTCCATTGTGCAAGTTGGGGCAGCATCTCCACCCTGAAGTCCAGCTTCTCCTGAGGGCTTGTATGTCTTGGAAAAGGGCCAACCCATGGAAAAGGTGCCCTACAACCAATTCTGAAAGCCTCCATTTGAGCTGTTGTAGCTCCTTGACTGCACCATATTTGCCTCCATTTTTTGGATCTTCTCTAATAGACCAGCATCTTGCATTTGATTCCCTCTATCATTGCATGCATACCCTTGCTCTTGATATGTTTCATAACCAAAATGATTTTGGTATTGCTCATATAGGTAAGCATGATGATTTTGAATTTGTTCAAAATGCTGATTTGAAGGAGTTGTAAAACATATTGGAGATGGATTCTACTGCTGCTACTGTGAATGTGAATTCCATGATGGAAATGAAGTCATGATTGCACAACTTCATGGAATGGAAAAGAGTGAAAGAGATGGAATGGAAGAAATGAAATGAAATGGAAATGAATGGAAAGAAGGTCTGCAACTTTAGAGATGGGTTGCTGATCAGATGGAGTCGCCAGATGTGTTTGCAAGTGCCTCCAAAGGCTGAAATTTTAAACAGGAACACATCAACCTACAAAAAATGAAGTGGAAGACCTCTAAGGTCCCATCGGGCATGCCAAAACTATTAGTGGCACATGGTGGTGTTGGATTTGTTGTTTTTTGCATGAGACACTAAGAGAAGATGAAATATCTAACCGCAATGTCTCACCGGGAATGCCAAAGCTGTTAGTGAAAAATCACAACACCCCCAAATGAGTTATGGATATACTTTTCTAAGGAAATTTCATTTGGTGTGATTGCACAACATTGAGCTTTCCCAAAGTGTGGGACCTTTGCAAATGGGGAAAGCTCTCCAAAGAAGGCTGGTTCCTCTTCCTAAACTACCTGCCACAAGCTATTCTAGTGTAGGAAAGCTAATCTAATCCTAATCTAACTTCCAAGGAGATAGGGAGAGAAAGAAAACTAGGAAAAATAGAGCCTACACTAAAACAGTGATACACCAGAGAAGGAAAATGTTGATCATCTATCAAAACTGCCATGGAACAAGAAGAGGTGAGAATTGGAAAGGATGGACAAGTGCATCACAGACCAAAGATGGATTTCACACAGAAAATGTTCCAAAAATCCATGAACATAGCTCCAAAACCTGCAATGAACATCCAAACATGCACAAATACCTGCAATGAAGAGAGGCAAGAAGAAAACAACCAAAAAATGAGTAAGGATGGACAAATGCATCACAAAACATGTTTTTTATTGCTCCAGAAGTTTACACAGAACATCATTTCATGGGTAAGAGGAAAAAATTCCATTACAGAGCAGGGGAGGAGGTTCAAACTCCATTTTTGACCCTAGGGAAGAAAACAAGGGAGAGGCAGAGAAGAAGGATGAATTTTTTACAAAATGAGCCAAAATTGGCTTTTATCAATGAAAAGAAGGAATGAAATGAGAAAACGTGGGAAAATCAATTTTAAAACTCCAACCACCGACAAGATTCATTAAAACAATCAATGGGTTCACCCTGAAAAATCCATTTTTATGCATTCGGCCATGCTGGAGAAGCAAAACAAATGCCATACTTCATTAATTTTGGTGGTTGGGGTCGGTTCTACAATTTTTCCCATGCCAGAGACATTTTCCCATTTTTCTCCTACAAAAATCCATCAAAATTTAAAATTTAAGTGTCCATCATGTAGAGGATTTCAACATATTTCCAATGACACCAAAATCATGAAAAAATGAGCTCTGGTTTGAAAGATATGGCCTTCTGAAGATTTAGGGAAAACGGGGAAAAATTAGGTCAAAAATTGGGGTCGGCGGGGCCAAAATTTGAAAATTTTCCCCTTTTTTCAAATTGGGAAATTTCCACAAGAAAATCTGCATGACATGGCCCCACTGCTCCAATGACACGTGGCACCTTCTGGTTGATCCGCAGGCCTCAGGACAACATTCTACCCAATTTTCCTGCTAGGGAAAATTTTTCCAAGGTCTTCTGCCACTAGCCCCCGCCACTACTGATGTGGAACACGTGGTACCCTCTGATTGGCCGATGGAGATGCGGTCCAACTATTCATGCCTTTGTGCTTTTATGGTTTTGGCAAAAATTCCAAAAATCAACTTCCCAACCCCCGACCTCCCGCTATCTGACTTGGACACATGGTGCATTATGATTGGTCATAGGGCCTTGACCAATTTTTCTTCCATTCTCCTTTGACCTGCTTGCGGCCAAAAATTTGAAGTCCCTTTGAACCCTTTTGCCCCAAAAGGCTAAGTGGAAAATTTCTCTCCATGCCTCCCAAACTGATTTTATCCAAAAAAGGCAAGTTCCATTTCTTCCTCCACTCCACCGGCCCAAGCCTCTTTGGCAAAAACTCCTCCCAAGCTCAGTGGGCCCGCCCAGGGAAAATTTCCCCTCCAAACCCCGCCGAGCCATAACTCAAAAAATACAAGGAGTTAGGAGGACTTCTTTACCTTTCTGGAAAGGGGAAGAAAAATCCTATCTTGATGAATCCATTTCTAGAATCTTTTGAGTGCTTACAATGTGTGAAAATTGAATTTTAAGCACAAGGAAGGAAAGAATGAAGGTAAGTTAGCCAAAATAAGCAAGGGCTCATTTTGGATAACATGAACCTCACATCACACATATATGTTAGGGCGAAACACACCTCCCCTCATCTGCATATCTGACATATCACAAAACACCATCACTTTCACAAAACATCTACACATCTTGGTTGTATTTACTTTTGTTAGCTTATACTATGTACATGTTGCACTTAGTTTCATATGCTAGTCAAATTTTTAGTATGTCATTATATTTTTCCATACACACATACACATTCACATGGTATCTTTAGGTGAATGTAGGACCTTTACATATTCTTACATGATGCATGATGCTCAACAATTCTCTTTACCAATCCTGTCGAGGATCCTAGGGGCATCTACCTTTAATATTCTCCTACTCCACATCACAAGTCCTATAATTACATTATTCACTAGTCTTAATTACTGCCACTTACTTTTCACTACTTTATACATGATTTGACACACTACTTATTTTTCTAACATGCTAACGAGTGGTTCAAGTGTAGAATTTTCCTTGCAGGACCCTATATAACGATGGTTATATGTTACATCTTGTTTGATATTATTTCCCAATGTTTGTGGGATATGCCTTATGTTTTTCCTGATCATTTTTTGTTTATAGATGCTTTGGCATTGATTCTCTTGTGACATTTTGAGTGAGTCCCATGTATGAAACTCAATTTTTACAGTCCCTCTTTTCTTCACACTTGTTTGCTACACTTTATTATATTGCATGCTATCTCTTTTACACTAACACTTGTTTGTTAGTCTATCTTGTTTACATGTGCCCTTGTTTCTACCATGCACATCCCCCACCCTCTATAAGTATCTAATTTATGATATGCATATCGGTTTCAGGTCCTCTCATTTGGGTTGCCTCCTCCTACATTCTTCACATGCACCCCAAATTAGTGGGAACCTATTCAGTGAACAAATCATCCTTCTAGCAGTACAAAACTCTAGAACAACACAATATAAAATTGGAAAAGGCACACACTTACAAAGTATTCTAGAATTGTAATTAGATCACAAACATAGAGCAAACACTAGTGTCTAGTAGCAAAGAAGAATGGTGGGTGTTTGTGTCCCACCTAGGTATGTGTGTTCTGGGGGGAAAATAGATAGTTTCTCATATCAACATAGTTTCCAGTAGGTTACAATATGGATCTACAGTATCAAGAACTTACCTTCAGTTATAGAATCCATCCAATCAACTATAATTCCGTTACAATTTGGCTATAATTTAATTACAATTTGGTCACAATTCCATTACAATTTGGTTACAAATCAAGACATTCCAATCTACAGTGGAACTTATCATTTGAGCAGCATCAAGGAAGGATATAAAAACATATCTCTCTCCCCAACACTCTTCTCTTGGTGTGATATTTTGTAAAAAACCCGTCCTTAGTGTGAGATCACCGAAAAACTCACTCTTAGCAAGATATCACCAAAAAACCTCATCCTTAGTGGTAGGACACTCAAATTCATGGCTCAAATCCATCCGATAACATCTCTAAGACAAACATGATAACTTTATATCTTACACTTTCTGATGCATCGGGTGCACTCTTGCCTTAGCTACTACTTTCTACTACTTTTACATACGTTACTCTGATTTTTCATATACAGGACTTTAAATACTCTTTTTCTCTTCTTTTGCAGGTCCATCCTTACAAGCAATAAGAATTAACTCACATTAACAATCACAAGCTCCAACAACACACTACTACACATAATATTCAATCCTAGGGTCTACCTCCCTTTCCTAGTTTCCACGATTCACATTACAATCACTTCACGCTTCACATGGCTACTTATCAAATCGATGCACTATCAACTACACTCATATCTAGATTACAAGGTATGCATCTTCTATATACTTTATGTTATTGAGTATTCAATCAACAACATTAAGTGGGGGAAAATGTAGATATAAAATATATACACTTGGGTACATTTCTAGGTCCTAAAGCATACTAATGTATACGTGATTCATAAGAAAGAAAACTAGTGGTTGAAAAATCCTTTTGTCCTTTTAGCTCCTTTATCTCCTGCACTTTACTGGCTTTAACACATCTTATAGCTCTGATGGTACTTGACTAATTTATATTTTAATGGCCTCAGACTAGCACCTAGTTAGCATAGAAGCACCCAGGTGCTCTTGTCCCTCATGGGCACTCATGTCCCTCTCTTTCTTCTTATTTATCTTTTGGGTCATTTTCATTCCTTAATCATATTTTAACACTTTGGTTCATCCTTTTAGTTGTCAATTACAAAATTAAAACAATTGAATCATATATATACTTATTTACTTCTCTTAAATAAGTATCCAAGCACTATAAGCATTATCTATCATCATCTAAGATTGCACAAAGGCATAAGAGAATGAAAAAGAATACATATATAACTTTAATATAAGGGAAAAAGGTTGCAATAATCTACATTCATTTCATAGGAGGAGAGCTCATTCTATTCCATTACACAAATTTTACATACACCAAACAATCTAGATCTAGCCCGCTATTATCATATAACTCACACAAGTGAAACCTAGGGCATGGACACACACACAAACACACAAAGAACTACATGGAGTATGAGATGTAGTATAGTGTTAGGTTGTAATTTCACTCTTCGGGAAACCACCAGGGTCAGTCCAACTCCCCATTCTACATATTTATTATTAGATTTAATGTGGTTTATGGGCATGTGCAACTAGTTAGTTGTCTTGCAGATTATATGTACGACCGATGACTTAACATTGAAACCAGAGAAACAAGCAAAAAGTAACAACAACTAGCTTCTGACCCAAAAATTACCATATTCCAAGAATCTGAGTAGACACAGACACTCATATTAATCATTAGTGCATGGGGCAATCCTTCCCTCCTCTAGGAACTTTTATTAAATACAATTTTGAGTTCATAAACCATCGGCAAACATTGTTAACACTATTTCCATCTAGATTTAGCACTCATATGGTCTCAATCACTCCCAGGTTGCATAGATTTAGCTATTTCATCTTTCTCCACTCATTTTCTTAGGGTTTTACATCTTTGAATGTTCATTGCTTGTGCATACTATACATAATTACTCAAAATAAAGATTTAATTTAATTTGGATTAAATTATTAACAATAGAAATCTTGTATATAATGATAATAGGATGTTCTTAAACTGATACAATTATCTAGAGAGAAATAAGTTGAAAATAAATAGATTAGATAGGAGAGAGATTGATAGGATTGATTGTAAATGTGAACAAAGTGATAAAAGTGATCGAATGACATGGATCACTAGAAATTTTTATGGTCATCAGTGATTCAGATGAATCACTGACAACTAATATGAAAAGGATTGATTCTTTGATAGGATGAAAATTAGATCCAAAACAAGTGATATATGACTTGATATCAGCTCTATTGTGATATATTGACAAGATGAATATAAAAATGAAAGACAAGGACTTACCTTTGTTGATGAATTCTTGAAAATGGTATTGTATGATTCTTATAGAGATTGTGGAGCTTTCAAGGGCATGACAAGGATATTTAAGATGCCAATATGAGCGTAGTGATGTCCTTTAGGTTACTAATGAGTCATAACTTCATTGTAAATGTATTCAGATCCTAATCAATAAGTTTTACGTTGCTTATATAATCATCAATGATTAGTTAGAATTGTTGGTTACATGGGAAAATTGGGGAAACCTACTTGGAACTAGTTTCAACCACTTCCAATAGAGTTTAATTAGGTATGCTGGTGAGTAAAGATGGTTAGAAAGAGGTTGAGGATATTAGGAGATTAGATGGTTAGGGTTAAAATGGGATATAATGAGTTATGGGTGGTTTGGGTGAGTGAAATAGATTTTACTGAGGGTAAAGCATGATTTTACAAGGGTGAGGATATGGTTTATAGGATAATAGGATAGTTTAATGTTTTTGAGTATGAATGTGAGAAACTTGGATAAATAGTGTAGGGTACTAATAATAGGTGTCTATATTTTCCACTTTTTTCAAGTGGTTTGTGTTGAACAAGCCGCTAGAAATAAATGAGTGGAATGAATGTATTTGTGTTGGGTGGATGATATCCCCTCAAATTGAGGCTCATCATGATGAAGTGTTATGATCATTGGTTTGAACAAGTTTTTGAATGAAGGGACAAGCTTATGTGATGTTGTGTTTCAATTTAAGATTCCCCAAGACTGGGGATGCAAACAAATTGTCACAAAGGAGGACTTGTGTTACTAGAGATTCAAGTGATAAGGGAACCAATGGGTTCTCATCCTATAGAAATTAGACTCATAGGAAGAAGTTAAAGGGAAAAGGTTCCCATATGTGTATAGTATACATGGTGTATCAGGAAACATAGGTGCAAGATAAAGGATATTACCACAAAGATGGGGTTACGCGACCATGAAGTCAAGTTATAGGGTAACCAATGTGTTTTTTCCCTATAGATGTATGAATTGATGGCAGAAAAGGAAAATTTTCCCTAAGAGGCTATGAAATATGAGATGGATTTGATAAAGGTAGGATTTTTATAGATTGATTAAATTTATATTTTAATAGGGTCTTGGGGCCCAAAAAGGAAGAACATGCTTGAAAATTGTGCCATTATATACAACGATGAGTAAAATGATGATTTGGTGAGGCTCAATGGCCAATAAATTATGTTTTGGATAAAGGGGGAATCACTAGTGATTACCCTAGGTCACTGGTGATTTAACAAAAACAAAAACCATTGGTGATTAGTCAAATTGCCAAGGATCGAGTGGGCGGGAAATATTTTGATATAAAAGGCGCTTTGGAGATTTATTTGGAACTATTAAAAATTTGAGAACCCAAAAGACCAAACAAACCCTAATTTCTGACTTTTTTGATATTTTAGTGGGACAGAGGCAGTTATAGGTGTGCAGAGGTAATAGAGGCCCACATGTGCCAATGTACGTGGTGTTTTAAAGTTTTTTTTGTTTTTTCTACAAAATTGGAATTGCTTCGAAACCGCTAAGGATTTTATATGATATTGTTAGTGATTCATGGGTCATTTTTTCAATTTTGATAGGGTATCCAGTGATTCAAGTAGATTCATTGGTGATTTGATAAAATCTAAATATTTTATTAAAATCTAAATGCAAAGATCTTCTATAAGTGATATACAATGAAATACAAGTGCTTGGAAATTTATTTGATCTTTATATGAAAAAAATAGAAGAGATAGGGTACTTATCTTAATTACAATTATCCCAAAGTGATTCTAGATTGGAGAATGTGATGGAACAGGAACATAGACTGTTGCAATTAGGCCCAAAAAAATTCAGAGATGCTCATAATACCTAGACTAGGTGCCTGGGAAAGGAAAGGGAATCCTGCGGGTGCCCAAGACCTCTGTGGGGATGCTGGAGTCTACAGAAATGGTCAGAACCTAGTTTTAATAGTGTCACTAGAGTTTCACACTTGTTCGCATATGGTCACCTTTATATTGCACTTGGATCATCAGGGTATCTATAAATCTACACACAAATATCCTCCTATAAAACAATCAAATCCTAAAAAATAAATGAGGGTTCAGACTGTCCTCAGCTATCACAATGGTGAACTTACAACTGATCACTACACTACATCTTATAACCAATGTAGTTCTATGTGCTTGTGTGTGTAATAGTGCTTCTAGGTGGCCCTCACACCAATGATGCCAAGATTACAGACGGTATTTAGATAAAATGAAAATGTGTGGATGGAATAGAATGAACTCCCCTTCTTATGTAGTTTGTATGTAAAATAATGCACCCAAATGTAGTCCCTTGAGATATGTAGATAGATAGCCCTTGATAAGAATTTCCCTCCATTATAATGGTATGTATGTTGTGTTTATATAGGGATATATTGCTTGAATTTTGACACCAATGACCCAACATGTCGACTAGTACCTCGGGATATGATAGGGAAAACTGAAAATACCAATCTCAAATGTCAAAAATAAGATCAAACATAAAGAGGGCATGAACACCAATGATAGACAAGAGCACTCGGATGCTAGTGTCTAGTCTTGGGCGTTAGTGTCCAGAGACAAATGATGAAAAATGAGTGAAGATCCACTAACAGGGATCCCTATAACCTAACCAAAACTTGGTGTTTGAGTGACAAATGTGAAAAATAAAAGCAATATAAACCTATAAGACAATTGGATGGACTATGGAATGCGTCACCAGTGAATACTTTTCTTAGACAAGATCCATATATAAAACAACATAATATGTGGTATAGTAAATAGTAGTAAGTGTATGATTTTGTATCTACCTTTACCCCCACTTTATGTTGAGATAAAAATTGGTAACATAAAGTAGATAGAGATACATACTTGAGAGAATTCTGGGTAAGCCCATGTTGAAGAAGCATGCACGAGTATTGCAAAAATGCATGCAGAATGAGAAAACATAGCGTGAAAAACCATGGATCAACGTGTTAATCCATACCGCGTAATGAGATACATGGGACCGTTATAAGGAGCACTAAGAAAGATTTCTAATTTTGATGTTGATTGATTGGAGATTTTGATTTTTTCATTGATGGAGATGTGTTGGGGTAAGGAGTGAACATTTCCCAACCTGATTTCGCGTCTTTGAAAAATTGAGGATTTAGGTGTCCTTCCACCAGAGGAAGAGTGTAAGGAGAGAGGTTTATTTTTACTATCCAAATTTAACTACATCCTCAAAATGTCTAACCCCTGCAGATGGAAAAAGACCATTTTTTATATGGATCCATTTTGTTGTATTCCAATCAAATGCGAATAACCCATATAGGAGAAGTATAGTAAAGGAAATGATTTCTCATCTCCCCCACTACATGTTTTTTGCCGTAATGTATATGAGATTACTTCCATGTTAGGTCATCTGGAAGCAGTAGAAAATGTAGAATAACTTGCCATGTTAGGTCATTTGGAAAAGTGGTGATGTAATTCCCAAGTTAGGTCATTTAGGAGGATAAATGTGTTGTGTCATGTCAATTGATTAATGTTATTTCGAATTATAGAAGGTCGAGATTTTGATGCATTTGATTTATTGATTAGTTACTTGTCAAGATATTTTATGCTTGTTTCCCCCATATTAGGTCATTAAAGGGAATTTCTAGAAAGTGGTGTGAAATGTTGCATGATGTACGAGAAAAATTTCAATAATGAAAAATTCTAAATGTAGGATGATCACGTAATGGTGTGAGGGGGATTATGGGATGCCTCGATTGTATGCCCCCCTTTTGGCAAAAGAGGGAGTGATGATGAGAATGAATGATGATCTGAAAGTAATTGTGTAATGATGAAATAGTGAATGTATGGTAGATATTGCAAAATTATGTGTATATAAAGTTGAAATTATGTGGAGGAGGAATAGAATGCTTATGGAATGTGTACGAGACAATAATAGGTAGAATTTTGAAGATATCAACACAAACGAGACAAGAATCAGAGTAAGGATTGTAATATATGATTAAAATTGTGTAATGCATATTAGTTTGGAGGATAAGTGTGAATAAGGACTATAGCACAATAAGTAATGGGAGATTACTACAAATAGTAATGTGAAAAAGTGTATAGGCAATTAATTTGATTATTACGCGAGTGCATTTTAGAACTATGGGAGTGTGAAGATGCCTCAAGTAAAATCACCATGATTGAGTCGATTCGAGATGGTGGTGGAAGTTATGGTGTCATGTATGACAACTGAACTAGTAAATGTGATTTTTTTCAAAAATTGTGTTGAAATTAGTCATTTTTGATGAATTTTTGCAAAAAAAATATTTTTGATTTTCTCAGCATTTTGGACCTGGAAAAGAGTGGTAAAAGTGTTAATGAACTTTAAGACACTAGTTCCCAAGAATGGGTGCTAATGACATGCTTTTGGGTGCCCCAGTCCTTTTTTTGGGTATTGCCAACCCATAAGGCTTGGGTTGAGCCCATATTGTTGTAAATGTGATAATTGATGTTTTTTTATGTCATAGGTAGGTGTATTCACATATGTATGGTGTTCTAACATCATGTTTTTTTATCATTTTGTGTTATGTAGAGGGATATTCATTCATGGGAGTTTCGTGGTGGCTGTCATTTGAGTACATTATTGGGATTGGGTTTGTTAGATGATGAGTGAGATGCTGTATATTGTGTCACCCTGCGGCACATAGTGAGGATGGGGGATGTGCCCCATAAGAAGCCTATGATTACATATTTGTGCGAGATGTGGTGTGTAGATACTTGCACCTTTTTGTTTGCTATGGGTGAGATGACCGTGACTTTGGAGGATGCATATCGTATATTTCACTTGCCTATTGTTGGGGAGAGGGTTCAAGTGATGGATATAGATAATGCTCAGAGACATATGAGGGCTGCTAGGGGTACTTTATGGGGACTAGAGTTCACACTGAGGTCCATATTAGTCTAAATGTTATTTTGAGGTTGGGGGATCTTCGGTTATAAAAGTTTATCATTGTTGTGATTTCTTTGTCAGTTGTAGTGAAGGGAGGTGGTATAGGCATCTTGTATAAGATGCATGATATTTTCAATCATATAGAGGATGATGGGATGATATATGGTTGGGTATTATGTGTATTAGATCACATGTACACAGATATATGTAGATTTACATAGGAGGAGCATGGGGGTGGTATTAGAGCTACCATGTTGTTACATGTATGGACCTATGAGTATATTGCAATATTGAGGCTAATTGATGGACCGTGAGGAGAGTGGGGGAGGCTCGATATATTTTTTAGGAGATGGGTAGGTGTTCATGGTAGTAAAATGGATGCATATACTTATAGAGTGATGGTAGATCGGATGAAGTTAGAGGTCGTGATATGGAGGAAATACCGAGACTACAGAGGATGTAGTATAGCTACAATGTTTTCAGTGGACTATGTGGCTAGAGGATCAGTTTTCAGGGGTGACCGAGTTATTCCAAGTAGAGTATATTTCATGGTAGCTTGGTATGGACCATGATGTGCCCCCAGAGAAATATGTATGGACGAGGGCCATTAGGGTACTGAGGAGGGTCAGAGATATACCATGGTCCACTGGAGTGCAACTAGTACCTCCTCGACCACATGAGGAAGATGTGGCGATAGAGCTAATAGATGTAGATGATGTAGGGTGTACGGAGGCATATCGTGCATGGTGGGTATCACATCGATGGGTATTTTTGTTTCCAGTTTTTTGGATACAATAGGAGCACCACTAGGGGGAGGAGTAGAGGGTAAATCACATGCTCCCGATAGTGTAACAGAAGTGATAGCAAAGCATGAGTATTTTTATAGTGATGGTTGTGATTGGTTATTTGGTTTATTTATTGTTGTTGTTTTCTAATGCGTTAATATATGAATTTAGGTGATGTGTATTGGTCATTGATTATGGACACATCCATCCACATAGTGACGTGGAATGTTCCCACCAATGGCAACGCAGGTGAGCATGCACACTTATTTGATCCAGTGTTGTTAGCAGAGGCTACATGTATCGTATTAATGAGCCAAAGGTATGAGGCATGAGAGGAGACACATGGATCTAGAGAGACTACGGGTGGAGGTCCCTTAGTATAGGATGCATTTGAAAGATTCATGGAGCTACAAGGCCATTTTACAAAGGATTTGACTGAGGTGACATTATTATATAGGTAGGTAGAGAGATACAAGGGCCACGATCAATGACACAAATTGAGTGGTGAAGCTTCTAGTTATAGAGCTCCTGCAGCAGTTATATATAGTGATAATGATGATGAGTTATGATATGTAGTGATGTAGTGATGCATGGGGGTTTCCCCCCCTGTGATGGGATTTTTATAACTATGATTTTGATCGATATATATATATATATATGAGCTATTGGCATATGTTTGATGTATTTGATGTTTATTGATATGTGATGTGATGATTGGTATGCTTTTTTTGAAATATGATATGTTGATTATTGTTTCTATACTTAGTGTGTGGTGTTTTGAGTAGTGTTTGCAATTGTTGATTTGGTTTGCATCCTGTAGTTTTTAATGATGATTAATGTATATGATAATATAGTGTATATAGTGTGATTGTTCCATGTGATAGATGACTAATGGAAAAATTATAATGTATGTATGGATAGAGTTGTGATGAATGATAAAGTATGTGTAAAATGAAATCATGTAAAATATTATGTGAAAGATATGGTCATAAGAGTGTACTTAAGTGTGTGTTAGATGAAGAGTGGGGAATGAGAATAGGGATGCCCCCCAGTATGTAGATGATAAGGTTCATTTATATAAGACCCCTCAGCAATCAAGAATGACTCGTAAAGCAAGAGTGTGTCATTTGGAAGTGATATGATAGTGTATGCTAGATAATATATCGACATGATGTGTAGCATGGAGATATGGCAAGGTTCTTATTATAAAAAAATCCCTCAATAGTCATGTAAGAACCATAAGAACATAAGTGCATCCTCAGGGAGTAAGGCAAGTAAATCACCTACCAAATACCAAGTGGATGTGGAGCGGTGGAAATATGTGGAGCGTAAGCAACATGAGTGTATGAACCAAACTGAATATCAGGTGAAATGGTGTCGATGATGGGTGATATAGCAGTGGGAAGCAAAAATGTCGATGAATTAGGCATCCAATGTGTAGTAGTATCATGACACAGTGGATGAGATGGTGTAGTGGTGGATGGATGAGATGGAGAGCATGCATGATCAAAAACCTATGGTGGTGGATGAATAATGACCATAGAACTAGATGGAGGAAATAAATCAATCGGAGTAGGAACGCACTTGTGTGGAAGTGGATATATAGACTACTCATAAGAGTAAGAGCTAAAGGAAATTACACCCTTATCTTCTAATTGTTGTAATTGATCATGAAGGGTGCAACAATCATTTTTGCGATGGTCATTGATACAATGATAGTTGCAATAAGGTTGATGAAATTGGCATTGCAAGTGATGAGGTGGATGATGATGATGATTAGAAGGTAAGTGAATCAAACACTTTTCAAGCAAGGCACACAACACATCAAGAGGTCTATCATGATGAGAAAAGTGTAATGGATCCCATGAAAGAGATGTAGAATTTTGAGGTGGAGCCTGACATGGTGGAGGATATAGGGATTCTTATACAATGGAGAAGATTGAACTTTCTTGTGAGGTGGAGGATATGAATACCTAGGAGGAATCTCAACATATGGAAGTGGAGGAGAACTAGATAGTGCGGTAGAAGAATAACTAGGAGGAGGGTCTATAACATGTGCAACAATGAGATCTTGATATAGATTGATGACCTTATAACATAAAAGTGTGAATGATTCACATGTGTCATATTGCAATTGTTGTTTTAAAGTAGGAATGAGGCCATGAAAAAATATAAATTTATTTTCTAAGTCAATGGATTAAAATAATAAGTGATGCATGCAATCATTGAAGTGTAAAATGTAATCAATGACAGGTTCTGTTTTTCCTTGATGTAAGCTAGGTAAGCAGTCATATGTAAATCTAGGGCCATTATTAAGTATAAAGCGTTGAAGGAAGGCCTCTTCCATTGGAGAGCATCATTATTCAAACTATGGTAAAAAAATTTTAGCAATAATCAACCATTGGAATAAGAAGTCATAGCTAGATGATATTTCTTAAGATGTAAATATGGATTTCCAATACCATCAAAGCATGAAAATGTAGGCATAATAAAATCCTTAGGGAATGCTGAATTGTGAATATTTTTTTTGGAATAGGGTTGTAATGTAAAGAATTGTTATATATGGAAGCATAATAGGCTTTGCTTTCAAGTGTGAGAGATTGCACCTGAAACTATAATTGACCAACAACATGCGTGAGTGATAAGATGTCCTGTGATGGAATAAAATGATATGTAGATGGTGTATTGAGTGGTTATATCTTGCCATTATGAGTGATCATATGGATGTCAAGAGAATAATTAGAAGATACCAATGTTGAGGGAACACTAGATATAGGTGCCCAAAAATTAATAGGGGTGAAGTATTATGATTAGCATAGGAAGAGTTACTTGGAGATGTAGTAATGGAAGGAGATGAATTAGGCATGTTACTTAAGACAATATCACAAGAATATGAAAGCTGAATATAAAATTCACATGCAGCAGTATGCAAAGAATTAGAATCATTACTATCATGTGCCTCATCAATATTAGACAAAGATTCATCAGCATATAATGGAGGAGGAAAACTAGTATGTGATGCATTATTAGAAACATTTTCAAAAATGGAAGAAGTATGAGATGCAACTATAGAATCATCCTAACTAGTATGAGAAACAACAACATCCACATGTTTATTTTCATTTTATTTTATAGCTAAAGCATTATCATAAAGATTAAGCATAAAAATGATAGTAACATAATCTAAAATCTCAATAGAAATAGAAGAAGGTGAAGTGCAGCTAACTGAATAACAAGGTCTACAACCATAAAATCTTGCCAAATAAAAAATAATGGTAATGGTATAATGATCAAAGCTAGTGGGCACGTTGCATTCATGAGCTAATAATTACCTTTGATTCATTTGGAAGAATAGTGTTACGATATAGAGCGGTAAGTTCAGCTATGGTTGCTTCATCATAGATATGATTAACACTCACATGAGGCATGACTAGCCTAGGAGGAGAAGAGCTATCCTTAGCAATTAGGGTTTTAGTGGGTCCTAGGGAAAGTAGTTATAAGCTACGGGTTCACCAAAATGGTTTAATAAAATCTTAATATTTTATTAAAATATGAATGAAAAGATCTACTATAACTGATATACAATGAAATACAAGTGCTTGGAAATTTATTTTATATTTATATGAAAGAAAATGTAAGATATAGGGTACTTATATTAATTAAACTTATCTGAAAGTGAGTCTAGACTGGAGAATGTGATGGAACAAGAACACAGACTATTGTAATTGGGCTCAGAAAAATATAGATTTTCTCAAAATTCCTAGACACATGCACCTGGGTAAGGATAGGAGTTCTTGCAGATGCCAAATGCATCTATTTGGGCACTGGAGTCTGTAGAAGTGGTTAGAACCTAGTTCCAATAGTGTCAATAGGGTTTCACACTTATTCACCTATGGTCACCTTTATGTCACACTTGGATCTCTGAGGTACCTGTAAACCTGCACATAAATATCCTCCTACAAAACCCTCAAAAATACATCAAATCCTGAAAAAGAAAGATTCAAAATGAGAGATCAGACTGTCCTCAACTATCACAATGGTGAACTTATGACTAAGCGTTGCACTACATCTGATACCGAATGTATTTCTATGTGATTTTTTGTGTAATAGTGATCTTATGTCGCCCTTGCACTAATGATGCCAAGATAGTGGGAAGTAGATAGATAAAATGTAAATGTGTGGATGGAATAGAATGAACTCCCTTTCCAATGCAATGTTTATGTAGAATAATGTGCCCAAATGCATTCCCTTTAGATAGGTAAATAGAAATCCCTTGATAATAATTTTCTACCATTATAATGATATGTATGTTATGTTTATCTAGGGATCTCTTGCTTGAATTTCAACACCAATGACTCGACATGCCAAATAGTACCTTGGGATATGAGAGGTAAAACTGAAAATAATGACCTCAAATGTAAAAAATAAGATCAAACATAAAGAGGGAAAGAGTGCCTATGACGGAAAGGAGCGCCTAAGCACTAGTGTCCAACCTTGGGCGCTAGTGTCCAGAGACACATGACGACAAATGAGTTAAGACTAACTGACATGGATCCCTATGACCTAACTAGAACTAGGTGTATGAGTGACAAGTGTGAACAATAAAAGAAATACAAACCAACAAGACAAGTGGATGGACTATGGAATGGGTCACCAGTGAATACTTTTCTTATGCAAGATCTATATATAAAAAAACATACTTGGCAGTATAGTAAATAATAGTAAGTACATGATTTCGTATCTACAATTGGAAATTCCAATGTTTTGATAAAAAATTGTGATTGATTATTTTTTATGGTGTGTTATTTCATTATGGATGCATCCTAGAAAGAGATTACTACATGGGATAGGATCCCAAAAATACTAGATAATGTTCGAGGTTAATTTTTAGGTGAGGATTGGGTTCACTAGGAGGAGGTTAGGTTGGGAGGGATGTGTCACTATAGACGTATCCACATATACATGGGTTTATTTTTATCTTTGTTTGAGCAATGTGACCATGTCATAGGTACATTTTGGTTGCCTACAAGAGAGATGACAGAGACATTGGAGGATATATACATGATCTTACAATTACCAGTATAGGGTGAGAAGGTATATGTGATTGATGAGGGGAGTAAGGTCACTACAATGTAGTGGTTATATGGTGATGATGGAACTAATGTGGTTTATATCTCTGGACCTTTTTCATATGGATCTTTATATATTGATAACGAGGAGGTTTGGGCCCTAGTCACAATGGTGATGGGTATTAGCTATTATGCCTTATTGGAATCATCTAGAGGCCAATTTTCATGGATGATGAGTGGGGTTGTAGTTGGTATGATGGATTTTCATACAGATTTTTCTTGGGCCCCTTATTTTTTGGCACATGTTTATAGGGAGTTTTGGTATTAGAGTACCAGACACATATTTGGAGTGGATGTATCATTTTTATTGGAGTGTTGGGCCTACGAGAACATTGTATTGGCTCGGTTGAGGGGATTGTTGTCAATGAGATGGGCTGACTTGGAGTGTCCAGTGGGTTTTATGAGGTGGCAATTAGATTGTGTAGCCACTGGGCCTATTAGAGGTGAGGATTACTACATACAGCTCCAAGCTAACTTATAGGGTGGAGACATTATTTGGAGGCCTTATACAAGTTTTCTGGTATGGCTTGGTGCACAAAGATAGTTGGGGGTATTACACCAGGATAGGTGGGTGTGGGGTTGGAGGGAGGAACAATGGTATATAATATGATTTGGTCACATTAGGTGATAGTTCAGATTGATTCAAGATGTGTCAAAGGAAACAATAGCCTATAAGAGATATGACACAAAGGATAGGTGGGTGTGGGGTTGGATGGAGGAATAGTGGTATATAATATGATTTGGTCACGTTAGGTGATAGTTCAGATTGATTCAAGATGTGTCGAAGGCAACAATAGCCTATAAGAGATATGACACAAAATTAGATGTAACATTACCAGATGTTAAGAAGGTAGTTAATATAGTAGATGAGGAGGGAGTAGGGGTAAGGGTGGATGTTTAAGGAATAGTGATAGGTTATGACGATGCTAGAGTGACAAAGGCCTACGCTACATGGTGGTATGGGAAGCTAGATGGATTGTAGAGGTGGGTGTTTACTCATGTAAAGACTGTACAGGAGGGTGGTGCTGAGGGAGGAGATGAGGATGATATGGTGGTTTTATTGGAGGCCACTATAACAATTTTATAGGCTGAGAAGGCCTCAATTCTAAATGAGCAGGCCACACTGATAGTTGAGATGGATACTACGACTGGAAAGAGAGATGGTTTGGGCTAGCAGCTGACTACTATATAGACAGAGCTCACGCATGTCAAAGATAATGTAAATAGATATAGGCGAGACATAGAGGCCTTGCATAATGCCTTTAGAGTTATAGGCCCATCAATCTCAGGGGCTAATATATAGGTAGTTAGATCTCATACTAGTGGTCAAATGGAGCAACTTGATGATGTGAGTGTGGAAAAATACCAGGAATTATGTGAAAAGGTTTGATATTATAAGGACATATTGAGGTGGAGGATTCTAGATGAGCCTCGATATACTTTGTTTTTGGCTTGACGATAGTAGGTTACTTTAGGTAGTGCTGCGAGTGTGGGAAAACCACCTAGAGGTCAGTACGAGGGACCAACTAGAGGTCCAAATGATGATCAAGGGAGCAACGCCCAAGGGAGTGTTCAATTTAAGGACATTCAGTTCAATAGGTAGTTTTGATGTATGATGCTCTTTTAAAGCCCTTGTCAATGATATACAAATGTATTTTTGATACGTAAGGCTCTTTAAAGCCCTTGATGATGTATAAACACTTTTGATATGCATATACATGATTTTTATTTTTGAGTTATGTTTTTATTTTTTATAATGATTGTAATGTGATGGATATACTAGTAGTTTGATGATGATTTATTTAATGAGTTTAGTTATGATTTTGATATGACGAGTTTTGGATGTATGTATATTTTTAGATTAGATGATGTTTTGATGATTTTGTATGTGTGTGACAGATGATGATCTTGTTATTTGATTAATTTACTATAGATGGATATGAACAAAATGTGAAATGTTTGCTTCTTTATTATTCTAGACACATATAGTGTATGATGGTAACTAATTTATATGTATGATACTGCACGTACATTCTTGTACTAGGTGTTAACATATGACTCAAAATGGTTAGTCATGTTAGGATCATTGATAGTTGTGGGATAATTATGTTTATTATTTTCTTGACATGGGAAAGGTTTTTGTGTAGCGAGCATAGGGAAACATGTTCTCCATGATAATTCTTAGGTTTTTCCTCAGCTTTATTGCATTTTACATAAGAGTATCAATATGGGAATTTTTTTTTTATGGGAAAGTCGATCAATGCAAGAAGCTTTCCCGGGATGGTTGTTTTTTTATTTTTGATATGAGGGTTGATTGATGCAAGAATCCCTTTTTGACCTAAGGAATGATTAATTTGGGAATTCCTCTTTGTCTATTTTGATTGGATAGCCATCCTTCAAGGGAGTGGTATATAATTTTATTGACTTTTGATTCATATGGTATCTGTACTTTGAGGGAGTGTTCTACAACTTTATTTAACATAGTTTCATTTTTTGATAGTCATCCTTTGAGGGATCAGTCTATATTTTTATTATATCCATTTTTGGGTAAGTGCACCAAGTTGGGGGACAATTAAGTGGACATCAAATCCTGAATTTTACATTAAAAACAGCAAAACATCAAATTTAGTCTTCCGCGGACTTGAACCATGCCGAAAAGTAAAAAAATATGTCATAAAAATGGTACCATTGCGTAGGGGAGACTATTAGCTTTGTAGAAATACTGATTTTAAAGTGAGTAGAAGAGGATAAATATCATTTTATAAATTTTTACTAATAGTAGGTCTTTAAGACACTTTTTCCTGTGAATTTTTATGTCTACGTTTAAGACTGCAAAATTTGTTTCACTTATCAGAATGTGATAAAACTTATACCATCCCAACCGTGGTGAAATTATATACATGTTCAAAAAAAAAATTATTTGATTTCAATATTTTTTGATGAATTTATGGCTGGCAAACGAAAAGTGCTATGTTTTCTTTATGTTTTCATACCACTTTCATGGAAAAAATCATAAAAAAATAAAATATTACTCAAAAAAATACAAAATAAAATCCATCCCAAGATAGATAGTGGCATATAACTTCTCACCAAAGGAAAAATATATATATCAATTTTTGGTCATCGAAATTGCGGGCAAACGGACTATAATCTTATCAGCGTTTTTAAAAAAAAAAACCAAGTCATTGAATTTTGAGTGTTTAATATAGCTAATCTTGTCCATTTTTTACAAAAATTAATATTTTAGAAACTAGATTCCGGATGCTACAATTCATATTAATATAATTTTGTCTAATTTTGAGTGTATATTGCTAATAATCCCTACAAGTTGATATTATGTTGTTATTTGCAATATGATGTCCATGAATGACCCTATATTTGTCCATCAACTTCCTGCACTTACCCTTTTAGGCACTAAATCATGCACTTGGGTAGATTTATAGGTCCTAAAAAGCATGCTAGCATTTACATGATTCCTAAGTGAGAAAACTAGTGGTTGATAATTATCTTTGGCCTTTTTCTTTTTCTTTTGTTTTCTATTTGGTTTTACATGCCATACAACCGAGTCATAACTTTACTTATTTATATGTCATGAATTTATACACCTGCACCTAGGCGGTCCTTTCCCTCTTGGGTGCCCCTAACCCTTTCTTAGCTTACTCACTCTTTTTCGGTCTCTTATATTTTAGGCATATTTTTCACTTATGGGTCGGCCTTCCAGTTGTCAATTAGGAAATTCAAACAAGGGAATCATATAAATACATAGTTATGTGTTCAAAATAAAGGAACAAGCACTAAGAATTACTATCAACACCTAATATTGTATCCAAAAGGCACCTAAAGTACTCAAAGGCATCCATCTAACATCCATTCAATGGACAAGGGGATGCACACATATCATAGGAAGGGGAAGTTCATTCTATTCCATCCACACATTCTACTACATTACTACATTCTAGCTATAGCACATTATCAAATTACAAACTTGCACAAGGGCATCCTAGGGAAAAAAAATTCCACACACTCACTAGAACTACATGGAGTCTTAGATGTAGTTTTGTGCTTGATTGTAAGTTCACTCTCGAGGTGACCACCGAGGTTATTTTGACTCCCCATTCTGGATTTTCCTCTTTAGGTTTGATGTTTTTTGTTGGCTTTTATAAGTGAACATATATTTTACATGTTACAGGTACCTTCGGAAATCATTATGAGAATATCATGTAATCAACATGGAACAACAACCTTGCGACACACCAGAAAGTAGATCTTGAGCTCTTGCACAATCACCAACACCTAGAAGCAGTCTCTAGCACCCAAGGGCCCTTGACCTATCCCAAGTTCTTGTGTCTAGCATCATACATGGATTTCAAAATTTACAGTGAGTAGTAATGACACTCTTCCCATCTTATTCAGTATTTTTCCTAGTCCATATCAGTTTCAGATTTACCTAATATCTTCATCGATCTTTTGTGCTTAGGGTTTCCTATTTACATCTCAATTTTCTTGTGTCATTACTATATTTCATCATTTATACATCAATGACTCTTCAATATTTATATTTAATTCAAATTAAACTAAATCACCATCTCATGAATATTTTATTTTTGAGTTGAGGGTGAACCTAGGTAACTACTTTAGAAGGGGATAAATAAGCATACAAGCTACACTTATGTCCTTATCATGTCGTAAAATATGATGAGATTGGGGGATAATACAAGTAATGATTACATGGTTCCCTTATTATGAGTTGGGAACTTGTCCATGTAGAACATGTTATGATCAGAGTCGTGATGCCCATATTTAAGGGCATGATAATTATACTGACAAAAATCCACATAGTTCCAAATCATTACAAGAGTAATATGATGCACGGGCTGATGGATGGAGATTGTAGTTTTACTAAGGTCTCATGAGTTGATATTTTAACAATGGAAAAAATACAAGTGTAGGGAATTAGTAGCCTCCTTTTCAAGTTTACCATCAAAGTAGGCTAAAGGATAAGCCCCATACCCATATTTATGAGTGATAATATACAGTCTAAGCCAATTTGGAGAAAAATTTCCATGTTTACTCTTTTCCGTGTTAGTGACATGTTGGTTTTCTTTGAGAACAATATTTCCAATGTTAAAGTCACGTTGTTTTAGATGTTTTTTATAGAATCCTTTGATTCATTCTTAATAGATGTTGATATGTTCCAATGCGGTTAGATGACATTCATCTAATAATTCAAGTTATGATAGGCATTCTTGACAATATTCTTTATCAGATATGAATTCTTTGAGAGAAATGTGTAAGGATGGGATCTAGAAATTGAGAATAAGAATGGATTTGGTGTCATATACTAAGGAGAATGGTGTATCACCCATAGGAGTTTAAAAGTTGTGCCGATATGCCCATAATGCGAATGGGATTTCAAGATGCCAATTTTTACTAGCTTGGTCAATAGTTTTCATGAGTATTTTGTTGAGGGTTTTGTTGGATGCTTTGGATTGGTCATTGGCTTGTGGATAATAAGGAGATGAAAAGTTGAGTTTGATGTTGTAAGTGTCACAAAGTTTCTAAACTTTCTTGTTTTTGAAGGATTTCCCATTATATGTGATGATTTTATAAGGTACATCGAAGTGAATAATAATTTGATGATGGATGAAGTTGATGATTTTATCTGCTTACTTGGAGATAAGGGGGGTTTCTTCCACCCATTTAGTAAAATATTCAATCATTGTGACGATGGAGTTATTTCATTATGATGAACAAGGGTTGACAAGGCCAATAAGATCTAACCCCCATTGTGAAAATGGCCGTAGATCTCATGTTGGTTAAAGATCGTAGCTAGGGATATGTGTGAGATTGGAATGTTGTTGACATTTGATGCATTTATTGACATATTCACAATAATATTGGTTAATTGTAGGCCAATATTATCCCATGCGTAAGATGTGTTTAGTGAAAACCAAACTTTTGAAGTGTTCATCACATATGTCATCATGGACTTATTGGATAGCTAGACAAGTCTCTAGAGTTTTAAGACACCAGAGGAGGAGGTCGTTAAATCATATTTTGTAAATAATACCCCTAGTATGAGATAGGCAGACACAAGTTATTGAAAATATATTTTTCCATTTCTAGATATATCTTAGGGTACTTTACTAGTGGAAAGATAATAATATATTTTCATATATCAGGTGTCATATGAGTTGTCCTCTATGAGATTAATAGTTAGAATATTGATGTTGGTATAAGATGGTTGATCGAATTTTTGTACAATGACAAATATTTTGGAATTGTATGGTGATAAAGAGATGAGAGAGGAAAGAGATGTCATTGTATCTACAAAAATTTTAGATGATTCAAAGGTAGTTTGAATTTTGTAGTGGTCAAATATTTTTATTAAGTCTTTGATAATGATATTTTGTTTTTGTAGGACCTCATTTTTACATTGGTAGATCCCTTTAATTTGGTTTATGACTAGTTATGAGTCTTCGTAGATGTCAAGGATTTATACACCAAGAAAGGTGGTGTTCTAAAGTCCCATGATAAAATCCTTGGATTATGTCTTGTTATTAGTGCATTCAGAATTTAATTTTAAGGATAACACAATATGAGTGTCTCAAGGGGGGATTATGACTATTCTGGTACCTTCCCTGCCTACATTTGGACCCATATAAGAACAAGGTAATTTTAAGAGGGGTTTTTTCATGATCGATAGTGTTGATAATTTTTTCTAAAAAGTGTTCACAAGGTAGTTGATTGGTAGGAAGGGGATCTTCAGCGAGAAGATCAGAAATGACATACCCTTTAATGGATTTCTAAGAGATAAATTCAAGGTCAAATTCATTCATCAACATGATCTCTCGAGTGATATGATAATTACATTATGGTTTATAATGCATGGATGTGAGTGGATTAAATTTTGTGATAACATAGGTTTTTTTTATTGAGAAGGTAGTGACAAATTTTGGGAGTTTCAAAGTAAAATGCATAGCATAAATTTCCTATTTTGGAGTAATGAGTATTGTAATCATGAAGGGTGCAACTGATGTAATAAACAACTTGTTTCTTACCTTTTTCATCTCAATGTGCCAACATGGCTCCCAAGGCATGGTCATTCGTAAATATATAAATATAAAATGGCCCCCCTCACGTGGAGGTGTAATCACTAGTGGTGATAAAAGATATTGTTTGAGGGCGTCAAAGGCCTATTGAGAATTATCACCCCACTTAAAGTGGATATATTTTCTTAGAAGATGATGGAAAGTATGACAACAGTCTAATAATTGAGAGATAAAATAATGGATAGACTGAAGTTTTCCTTGAAGGATGTGAAGATTAATGAGATTATTTGGTGGATGCATTTCGATAATGGATTTGAATTTAGTTGGTTGAAAGAAGATGTTGAAGTTCTTCCTTAACTAGTAGTGTGATGAAAGGATGCATCCATCCGAAGTTATTTATCTTATTTATTTAGCATCTGGGATGGCAAGGATGTTGTGAATAACGATGTTAGGGATATATACAATTCCTATCACTATAGGACCATGTGAAGGCTTGACTGTGTTTAGATAAGAAAATTCTGAATTTATTGTGTTAAGGCTTTGCTTGATGTGTGGCTTTACAGGGATCAATATTAACATCAGTGGTTGATTCATTGACAAGTGTAGGTATGTTGAAAGGAAGGGTTTTTTGAAGATAGTTGTCTTCAACACCCATTTAAGTTAGGATAGCATCATCGTTGTGATGATGAAGGATGTCAATAATATGGGAATCTTCCTATATTGTATGTGGTAATGTGAGAAGGAAAATTTCTATTTTGTCCATTAGCTTGATAGGTCAGTGGTCTAAGTTTGATAGAATTTACTAAAAAATGTGGATGGGATAGATACAATTTTTTCATCATCAAAGGGTGAGTTTAATAATGGTGACATCAATGTTTGAGATTATGATGCTGATATTAGGGATATATTGGAAGAGGGTATTTTGAAGCCGAGGCCCTATTTCTTGTGAGTTTTCCTCAAATATTCATAGGGTAAGTCATGTTAACCCTTCTCATATCGACGTAGACCAGATACTTTCCCCACACATTGGTAGAGGTAAGTCTCGTATAATTGAGGTTTATCCAAGAATGAAAAGTATAAAGAATATAGTTTTACATGTGGTTGATCGATGAGGTGAGATGATGGGTGGTTGATGCCTCCGTAAAATAAGTGTGTTCAAAGGAAAGCATGTTGAAGGAAATGATATTTCCAATGTTGGTTACGTGCAGAGGTTTTTTTTCATTTCTTTCATATGTTTTGGTGCATAGGGATTGTTTTAAGAGCTAGAATGTGATATTACCCACGTGATAGATGTTGCATGTCATCTTAAAAGTATTGATCATCTGGTAGTTTTGATGGGGGGATGTAAGAACTTGTTGAATCTTGATTCAAAGAGGTTGATTTTTGTAGTGGAAGTAATATGTCATTGGGTCTGTAAGTCATATGACATGGCTTGACCGGATTTTGGACCGGCAATGTTTTATCCTAGTGTTCATATTTTATACATCTATGTAATGTTGATGGGATATAACGTATAACACATATCAAAGGATGACCTAAAAACATGTTACACTGGAACTCTCCTTGCATGAGATAGAATATCTCATGTAGAATTTTCATGCCTATTTTGATAGGTGAAATTACAGTGCCTAATTTGTGGGTAAAGGTATCATTGAAGGAACATAGTGCAAGTAAAGTGATTGATAAACTATGGTATTTGGTATTCTAAGTTTCTTGAAGGCATGAGATGATATTATATTAATTTTCGCACCATTATCGATCATAACTCTTTTAATGAGAGTGTCATTGATTTTGGTAGTGACAAAGAGGGAGATCTTGGTCTTTAGGCTGTAAGGATGGAATTTTAGAGTCATCAAATATGATAGCGTGAGACATTTTAAGAGTTCCAACAAGGTTGGAAAATGGTTGGTGGTTGTCAAATGATACTAAAATGGATTAAAGAGCTTCAAGAATGGATTTTGAATGCTATAAAGAATTTTCTACAAGATCATAAACGGAAATTTTAACAAGAGATTTATGTAACTGTTTTATTATAACATTGTTTATGGATGTCATATATTTTATTTTAGCTGTCGTAAGGATGTGAAACATTGGATTTAGAAAATGATGGGTTAGGTTATTTATATGGTTTCACGGGGATAGATACATTGGGACCATTTTGGTTTGGGGCTTTAGGATCTTGTGGGAATCTTCTTGTGTATATATATGACATATGACATCTATCTAGTGGTGTGGGGCTACACTGGAGTAATCCTTTATTTTTTGGAAGTGGTGTCAAGTGATGATTTAAAAAGTTATGTGTTTAGGGATTTTATGTGTAGATCTTTTTATATGTCGAGATTCGATTATATCAATATCAGAGGGAGGATGGTTGTTTTTTGCGGGGATAAGTATTTTTGTAGTGAGACTTCGAATTATGCCGTGGAGGGCTTTACAATCCTTGGTGAAGTGTCCTGGCATGTGATGATGAGTGCAAAATGCCTCATTATTATACCAAGAGGGTTTCAATCCTTGAGAATCAAATGGATTAGTAGGTGGTAGTGTTATGATTGATGATCGGATAAACTTATCAAATATTTTAGTATAATATCCTATTGTGCCTGATTAAGATTATGATGATGGTGAGGAATTTTGCATATCATTTGGTTATTTAGAGGTACAAGTTTTGAAATTCACATTTTTTGTGGAGCGTTCATGTATTGGTAAAGGAACAAACTTGTATTCTGTGATTCTAATTAATAATTTAGATGATGGATGAGGCCCCAAAATAAACAGTAGGGGTCACATGTTTTTGACCATGATCGTGGGGTGAATATTTGGTTGAAATTTTTTCTTTCTAGTTGAATGATCTGTGGACTTTTTATTTAGATTATTAATATTTTTACTTTGATGTTGGATGACATGGTCTTGGAAATAACTATTAAAAAATTCAATGATAGGTTTTGTTTTTAGATCCTCATGGGATGATAAAGGATGTTTATGTGGGAGTAGATATAGAAGACTCTGGATGTTGTGATGTTGATGGGATATAAATCTCAAAAATAAGGATATATGAGGAGTGATGTTGTTCAAATGATGATTCATGTGTGGAAACACTAGGCACTTTATGTTTGGGTGTGAAGTCATTGATATTGTTGATGATATGATGAGATCCAACATTATTGGACTAAGGATGACTACTAGATTGGGATTGATTTGTAAAAGGATGTTTAAAAATGTTCAAGCCTTGATTCGGAGGTGCATTCAACTTATAATATTGCAATTCAGAATATTCAATAATATTTTGGAGGACGTTTCAGAATAAATGACACCATTCAATGTTGTGCCCCCATACTTGATGGTATTTAAAATATTCATTATACATATACCATGAAGTCTTGGATGATTCGTCGATAGTTTGGATGGGAGGAAGATTAAACATAAAAGAGGCTAAACGTTTGTCAAATATAGCATTTTAGGAATCCCATAGAGGTATGCATTTGCATTGTGGCTAAGACCATTCAGAGTCAGAAAGACCTTTGGATGTAGTTTTCAAATCAAGTGCATTTTCTAACCCTTTAAATTTTCATTGTTGGAAGAAGGCTTAAAATAGGACAATTTTTTTGGTTTCTTAGATCAGAGTTTGACTTTATCATCCTCAAGGGGTGTGGAGTTATAGTTTTGAGGATAGGCTAAATGCATCATCAAATGTTTCAAATGACTGAAGTTGAAGGTTCAATTATATGTTTTTACCACATGATCAAGAAAACAAATCAATTTGTTCATTTTGTGGGAGAGAAGAATTGTTGGCTTATAATCCCTCGCAATCTAGCAACGAAATTAACAAATAACTCATCCTCAATTTTTTGATGGCATATAGATAATTTATGGATATCTTATGATTGATGATGATGGAGAATTTCTTTATGAATAATTGTGTGAGTTATGTGAATGAAAAAGGATAATGTTGTGGGATACTATAGTACCAGTCAAGTGCGGGGATAGCTAAGGACATGGGGAATATCCTAAACATGAGATCTTTGTTGTGAGTGATAAGATAAAAAGCATAATGAAAGGCCCTGATATGATCTTAGAGGTTCCTCCTTAATATAAAACTTGAAGAATTTATGGAGTTCACAAAGTTGAATATAGGCCATGAAAGGCACGAATGAGTTTATAGGTTCATTGCATATTTTTTCATATGAAAGGTTGTATTTTGGTCCCATACTGGTATCTTCACGCATAGCTATTCTTCTTAATATTTCTTGCATGGGATCATGTTGAGGTGGTTGTTTTTTTGAGGAAGAAGGAATGGGTTTGTTATAGGAGTGAAGGTTTTATTACTGATACAAGTGATATGGTAATGGAATATTTTGAGGAGGAATACTTGTTGGGATATTTTAAGTGTATTATAAGACTAATGCTTGTGAAGATTAGATGTATTGATAGGGAAAAAGAATAGAAGTGTTGACACTGGGTTTTAATGGCTATGGGATGTATTGAAATAATAAAGAGTTGTATTGTGAAACATGCACAATGGATGATTGTTTTGAAAAGGGTAGAGTACTAGTAATGGTGCTCATGTTGATAAGTGGTATAGATGTAAGGATAGATAGGACTAGATTTTAAATTGAAGACATATATTTTTGTAATGAAACAAAATGAGACAAGATTAAAGGATTTTTAGAGAGAGGGATGCCTATTAATCTTGCAAGAGGAGTGGTGGATGTTGCATAACTATGTGTGGGTGGGGAGATATTTTTATGAGTTTTTGTGCAATATGGGCTAGATGAGGAAGTTGATGACACAGGTGCTTTTTGTCTAGTCATGTTCTATGGTGATATGGTGTTAAGTTAAAAAATACCAACAGGAGAGGATGAATTAGGTGCTAACATCCATGTATCACAAGTAGAGGGGTAATGAGAGATATGCTCAGTAACTCGTTGATAGTCAAGGTAATAAATTTTGGAGTATTAACAAGTTTTGATTACAGAAGATGGAAAATATTTTTGATATGGGATAAGTGATGAACATACCTTTGGAAGAAAGGTAGCTACAAAGGGCTATTAGGTTATAGTCTAAGAGTTATGGAAATACTAGGTCGTTACTGTAGAGGAATTGTGGAGGGTCAAGATATGGATCTTCTCATGTTGGGGATTGACTACTAGGAGAATTCAGAGGTTTCTCATATATTTCTAAGGGTGTTTCTAATGGATCTCTAATGATTGGGATGTTTGAAATATGAGACTAAGATGCTTCTACTAATATCTAGATTTAATTTTCCATATTAATATGTTTTGAAGGTGAGATTGTTGTCTAGTCGGAACCATGAACTAAAAAATAAGAAATAAAGAAAATAAATATGGTTGTTAAGAGAAATAAAAACCAAAAAATCACAAGAATATTTTATATTATCTTGATTAACTTAATAAAAGTTTGAAATTAATTTAAAGGTTGAAAGGGAACTACGAAAAATTTAGCTAAGGCTTGTTTCAAGTGAATTAAGGCTAGAGTTCTCGATATACCTAAAGGTACGTGAGGCCTAAGTCTTTGTTGGTGTTCATATGAGGCATGGTATATTGGCATACTACCTCACTTAACAGTCTCGCAATGATAAGGGTGTCAGGTATTTGGCCAATATACTACGTACTAATTATTTATACATGGTCATAACATTGAGTCAACTCTCCCCTTTGTGATGAAATCCAACTAGGTAAACCTTGAAAGAAGTGTTTAGATGCAAGTTTGATTTATGATATGGTTTACTGGGGGGAATTCTTTGAATCAACCATTTAACCCATAATTAAACTATGGTAGAAAGTAAAATGAAGGCTCATTTTAAGACCTAAAAGAATGGTTGATTTCGATGAATAAAAATTAGACAAAAAATCGATATTGAAAGAAAATGAAATAAAAAGAAACATACCAATGTTCTCTATTCCTTTTTGGCTTTTATTATTTTATGTGTCTTTGAAGAAGTGATAGCAAAGCACTTTAAGCTAAAAATTTAAATAATTTTACATGAAGGAAAACAAGAACATATAAAATTTAATTAAAATGGAATAAGGTCCCAACGAGTATGCCAAGAATGTTTATAGTGAATTTTGGTTTGTTAATTATAGGATAAACAACAAAAAATATGAAGATGGAAGGGTTTAACGATATCTTTGCCCATAATTCATTTTTGGGATGAATGGATGCAATAAATAAGTAGGGCTGCTCCACTTCAATGAATCGATAGAACCAACATACAAAAATATATTAACAAGATACATATTAGACAAAGATATTATTAGTTTATCAGAAAAGGTAGATCCTAGGAACCAATGGGTTTCCTCTAAGGGTATCAAAGAATTTTACAATAAAGTGATGATGGTAGTGAATATAATTGATAATGAAAGAGGATGATTAGAACTCAAAAGGGATATAGAGATATTTTTCTCCATGTAATAGGCGGTCCTAAGTGAGGGCTATGATGAGCTCTAACTCCTTGAAGTAATTGAACTACGCATTGTTGATCAACATCTCGTTCTTCTGCGTATGAATTTAAGTTTATACCTTTGATGTCTTTAATAGTGTGAAGGAGATGGCACAAAGGCCGAGTTCATGTGCAATGTCAATTTTTTCCCACACTAGTGGTTTTGAAACAATAAAAATGTCGTATATGCTGGTGATAGGATGTTCTTGACCTGACACATTCATATATAGAGAGAAATAACTTGAAAATAGATATATTAGATAGGAGATAAATTGATATGATTTATTGCAAATGTGAACAAAGTGATAAAAGTGATGGAGTGACATGTATCATTAGTGATTTTGTATGGTTTCTGGTGATTTAGATGAATCACTAGAAATTACTATAAAAAGGATTGATTCTTTAATAGGATGTAAATTATATCTAAAACAAGTGATTTAATACTTGATATGGGCTTTAATGCGATATATTGACAAGCTGAATATGGAAACAAAAGACAAGGACTTACCTTTACTAATGAATGCTTAAAAATAGTGTTGTAGAATTCTTATAGAGATTGTGGGGCTTCAAAGGGTGTAACAAGAATGTTGAAGATGCCAAGATGAGTGTAGTGATGTCTTCTAGGTTTCCAATGAGTTAGATCTTCACTGAAAATGTCTCTAGATATTAATCAAGAATTTTGATGTTGTTTATATAATCTCCAACAATTAGCTAGAATCTTGGCGAATCGGAAAATTTTTGTAAACACCCTCTCAGAAGTGGTTTCAACCACTTATAAAAGTGTTAAATTGGGTATGGGGGTGAGTGCAGATGATTAGGAAGAGGTTGAGGATGTTAGGAGGCTAGATGGTTAGGGTTAATATGGGATAGGATGAGTTATAAGTGGTTTGGGTGAGTGAAATAGATTTTATTGAGGGTAAATTGTGATTTTACGAGGGCAAGGACATGATTTATAGGATAATAGGATAGTTTAATGTTTTTGAGTATGAATGTGAGGATCCTAGATAAATAATGTAGGGTGCCAAAAATAGGCATCCACATATTCGTTCCAAGGAGTCAAATGATAGAAGTATAAAAAGGGTAAAACAATGTAAAAGAAAAAAGAAGTGTTGTTGATGTCTAGTTTTATTGCTTAGTAATCATGCATATAATGACATACTTAGAGTTGTGATGTGAATCATAAGTATGTGATTTTGTGTCTACAGTTTTTAGATCTAAGTTGTGACTCAAATATGGGACTGTTTTTTTCTCATATCTTTTGATCCAAAGCTCTGTTTGACATTATACCAATCTCATTGGAATCATATTTTAGAGGGACTCACTAAATAATATTTTTTAAGGGTAATGATGAAGCTACTTGGATATTTAATGAAATAGTTTTGGATCGGTCTAACTCATTTTCTTAATCAATTGATGCCTAAACCACTATAAATTCTTTTGTTTGATTATTTTTGTCTTATGATGCTTCTTAGATAGTATATTATTTTTATGCCTTCACAAAAATGAAGAGAATGGGTTTAATGGTCTTTGTAAAAGAAATGAGTTGTTATCAGTGGTCCAAAGCATGATTATGACCAAAAACATACATTTGACATCATACTCTTTATCTATCTCCCTGTATTTCATGGAAATTCATTAATCTAATTTAGAGCTCATCTACATAGAAAATATCTAAAGGTTTTATTGGAATCCAATACATCCCCATGAGTGTGGATCATCATGAGACTACGGGATTACCTTCTGATCTAGTTCTGGGGTAGTTTGGAAGGGTTAAGAAGGTTAAGCATCTCCCATGGCATTTTTAAATCTCTTCTCCTTCTATAAATGTAATGAATTCCATAAGTGAAATGATCCTCTCTTGAATGCAAAGAAACTCTACCCAATTGGTTTTTGAGTGTTCTAAGTTTTTGCAGACCCTGGTCCCTTGTGTTGAACTATGCAATGTAGTCATCACCTTCTCAATGATTATGAGAGATTGTGTATTCCTTAAGCAATAATACCTAGTTGATTATGATTTATATCTATTATTTGGCTTGTGTTATTACATTATACCTTTCTTTGTTGTTATTGTATGATGTGTATGAGTTATAGCTGCATAATTTCAATCTATTGCGTCATTTAAACAGAGGATTAAAGGTTGCTAGAATGTAGTGTGAATTTTGGCTTGTATCTACCCTTTTGTCACTATGTTTTTCCATTTTTCCTTCATATAAGGTAGATTGATCCCTTTATACTCTGATATATCACCATTCTTATCAAATTTCAACACTCTTTTCCTTTGACTTTGTAACTTTTTAGATAGAATAGAGTATTGGTTAATATAGAGTTGTCAAGGAAATGAGCTAACCTTTTTTTGTAGGTTTATCTCAAGGGTTAAGGTCTCATACCTTATAGTAATCCCATTGTTGTTACATATACCTTCATACATTTGAATAACTACCTAAATCAAAAGCGTATGTATAATTATCTACCAATAGGAGTCACACAACATGAAAAAGTGGAGTTAGATAAAATGGATGAAGAATTAAATAAGGAATCAATTGAATATGATATTCTTAAATATATAAATGGATCATGTAGGTAGAAGCTGACATATTTGATGGAAAAATACTACACCAAATAGCTAGAGAGAAGAAAAATCAAAGATATGTAATAATGCAACATAAATATGGATATAGTCATAACATGGTTACAAAAGGATCTATCAATGTCCAAATAGAAGTATGTATAGATCAAGGATGCTTTAGCCCCAACCAAGCTCAATCAACTCATTCAAGTGAATATAAATTTATAATTATGGAAAGAATCCATCTAAGAGAACCTATCAATGTGAAACACATTTAAAGGATAGATAACTATTAAATATGTTAAGTATTTTCATGTCTATGCACCATGAGCAGATGTATCATTTTGTCAAAATTTGTATAAAATTATTTTTGGAACCCATTACATCCTATAAATTCAGCTACGTGAGTCGAGAAAAGACACATTTCCTTATGTTATATGCCTAATTTCTAGTAGGTTGATGCTTTGGTATTCCCACAACAAAACAATATCTAATGTATAGGAGTCCATTTTTGTGAAAGAGTGATAGTTCATCAGCAGTGCGAGAATCAAAAATTGTAAGATAGAGACAGTTAAATAATTTTGGACATGGTTCTTCATCTTGGTTATCTCGAGGATGAGACTGATTTAATGAAATTAAATCTAAGATAAGGACACTATTAATCAAGTAGATAAAACATTAAATAAGTAAGATCAAGAAGAGTAAATGCAAACAAGAGTGATAAATAGGGTTTCTAGGGTAACTCATCTTGGCACCATAGGTCTGGATTGATTCTAGACTGGAGATTGATCTGGAAGGGAAGATTTCTGGTTGTGCAAGCTCTATTTCTGAAACTATGATCTGGAAAATAATAGGACAAAACTTCATGGATTGGGACAGGGCCACCCAGTCACTTGTGTCTGTTCTGGACATTAGTGTATGTAGAATAGATTAGGATTTGTTTCTTTTTGTTTTGTTTATTTTTGTTACTTGTTCTATGTAAGTCATGTCATATTTTTTGTGTCACGCATGCTATAAAAAAATCCTAGCTACTTAAAAATACTCAAGCACACATTAGATGAATAAAAATATTACTATGCTTGAGTTGTATTTACCTTGGCGCTTACCCTAATGTGATTGTCACCGAGTGTTATACTACATTTCAGACTCCATGTAGTTTTTGTGTGTGTGATTGAAATAGTGACCCATGATCTAGGATTCCCTAATGTCAGTCACCCAAAAGAATGAAATAAAACTACATTGTCCCAATGAAAATGTTTGGTATGGAATTTGGAATAAATCCCCCTATACAGTGAAGTATATAGTGCTAAAATGCAGTCCTTGGTGTAGTAAATAGAAAATATTATCTCCTCATAATAGTATGTTCCTCTTGAATGATTTCCCCCTTAATGAAGTTAAATAAGAAATTTTTATATAAAATTCCTTTTCTTAATTTTCATCATTAATAAGTGAAATTCCGACCAAGGGTAATAAAGAAGACAATAAATAAGTAACATTAGAAAGATTATAAAAAGAGATAAGGAGGGAAAAGGTGCACCCATAGGGGATAATAGTACCTGGGTGCTCCTATCCCTAATGGACAATCTTGTACTTGGTGCTCAAAAAGGTCAAACAATGAAATCAGAGATGAATAGGATGTTAGCTAGTATGCAAAACTATAAGTTTTTAATTAGAAACAATAAGCAATAAATATGAAAAGGATAAAAACAATGTCAAAGAAAAGTAAAGAGGTGTTAATGATTAATTATCTTGCTTAGGGATCATGCATATACATAAATATATTTAGAGGCTAGATGTACATAGTAAGTACATGATTTAGTGACTACATTTTCCCCCACTTTATGTTGGTAAATAAGGATTTAATAGCATACAAGTAGAAAATAAAAGTGTACCTTGGAGATTCAAATGAAGATTGTTCCCAATAATCATGTCGAATGAGTATTGTAGCATGTCAAATGGAATAGTGCACAAAGGTATACCCTAAAATTCTAAAGGAAGGGTAGGATAAGGATCATAGGGGTGACCTTATGGGCATAGAGTGATAATGATGTGTGCATTTAGTTCCTTGGAATATCATATTGTATTAGAGTGCACTTAATATTTGCTTCATACTTGTTTGTTTGTTTTGCCTTCGTTAGATAGGATAAGACTTGCAAAAGAAAATAAGTGTATTCAATGCTCTAGGTAAATGCAATTGAAATTTAACTTGAAAGATATGTAAAAATAGAAATGTGTATTTGGAAAAATCTAAACCAAGGGGTTAGAGTACACTTGAAATGTTGCAAGAGAAAGGGATAAAAATGTGTTCCTGCTTGTAGAATTATTACTTAGGAGCTGGTTGGGAGAGTTGAGGGTGATTGATTCTCGACCTAGTTTTATCATACTAAGGATTTGGGTGTCTTATTGCAAAACTAGGAATTTGAGTGTCCCGATGCTAAACTTCAAATTTAGTTGTCTTATCACCATCTAAGGGAAAGTATATCATGAGAGCGGTCTATTTTTCCCTCCAACCATTAACACTTTCCCATGGATAAGTGCCACCGCAGATGATCACAAACCTAATTTATAACTTGCCTCGAGTGACACATTATTCCAAGAATATTATTGTCCTACATATGCCTTAAGTTTCATTCCCTTATTTAGTTCCTAATTTAGTTCCGAAGTATTTAGTTAGTTCTTATTAGTAACTAATTACAATATGACATTGGATGTGTAACTATTAAAACTGGAGAAGACTATAACTTTGCAACTGCTTTGCAACTATTTTTGCCCTCAAGAGTAGAGCACTTATGTGGGACACTAGCACTTAGGTGCTTTTGTCCAAGTTGTGAATTTTGGCCAAGTCTATTTTTAGGCCATGTTATGTAAATAATTTTTATTCTAATCATGTTTTTGTGTTTATGTAAGTGCTAGGAGGGTTAAAAGGTTCACCCTATGTTTTTGTACACTCATTTGAGGTGGGTGAGATGAGTAAAAGTGAGCAAAGCACAAATGAGGAAGGATGAAATGAATGTGCACATCTGATATAGGAATCCTGAAGGAGAAGGGGAGTTCATCATGGTAGTTATCATGGTGCAAGAAAAACAATGGGGAAATGCTAACATACAAGTGTTAGCAATAAACCAATAATGCACATATAAATAACAACTAGGAAAGAACATATGGGAAAATAGAAAACAAGGAAACAATGAGTAGCTAGTTACATACATGGGACACCACTTAGGATGCCACAAGACAATCAAAGTTTTCAAGGCTTGTGAAAACAAGGTATCAATAAAACATAGGGAATAACTCGCAAACAAAGTGCAAGAAAATCAAACAACCATGATTAGAAGAAGTCATGCAAGATAAATGCTACACATGAAGCAACCATTAGCATATTAGAAAAAATATATAATATGCGACAATGTATATCTTGAATATGTGAAATATTATAATTATGGAACCAGATAGTAAGTGAGAAAAGCTAGATGCCAATAGGAGCCTCATTGGGACTGGTAATGGACATGGCTAAACATTATACATCATGTAAAAACTTGTCAGTGGCCTGCATTCACCTCAAGATACCATGTGAACATGCATGTGTGTATGAAAAATGATAAAGCATACTATGAATCATAGTAAAATGATAAGAAAAGGTACAACATAGTGTAGTATAAGGAATAATGCATCTAATCAAGATCTAAGATAATGTTTTTGGATTTTTTTTTTACAAATATATAAAAGAAAACCAACTAAAAGGGAGGAATAAGGATGCCCCTAGGTGTGTGTTCAAAGTGAGGTCCATATGAAGAAACCTTTAACAATAAAGCATGAACTAGGAACACAAGTGCATCATCAGGTGGTGTGGGGGAATTAAGATGCTCCAAATGTGAATGCCAAAAGGATCTATGTAATATCATCAAGAATATCATCTAAACTTGGAACAAATCCAAAGGGGGCTAGTTGAGATGCATGATATACAAATAATTTGGGGTTGTCTTTGAAAAATTCCAAGATATGAAGATCATACATGCACATAACATATTCCTCATTAGTGAATGGTGTACCAGGGAACTTAAGTGCATTCCATCATGTCACATTAGGAGAATAATGAGGGAGTGAATCATTATGAAGAATAACAGACTTATAAGAAAATAGAAAAGTGAGAAGATTATTATGTTAACCAATAGTACAACCAATGTAGTGAAGCCAAGACTGTTCTAGAGTAAGGGGAGAAGGACAAGGGTCAAATGTAACCTAAAATTTCATGTGGAAGATATATGGGCCTAGAGTTATGAGGAGGAAGATATAAGCTTGATATTAAGGGAAAGGCGTAAAAAAAAGGGTGATATCAGTAGGATTAAATCCCAATTAGGTGAGGCCTTCATGTGTGCAAACATTTTTAGAGCAAGTAGGATTATAAGGAAAATGTTTCCAATACTTGTGATCAATGTATAATGTACAAGTAAAGTAATGAAAATGAGGAAACGACATAGGAGAAGAGGTAATACTAACATTGTGACCAGGACTACTAGATGCATAAGGAACCATAGAGGGAATAGGATCGAAAGCATATATGATATTAGAATAAGGAATCATGACAGTAGTGGTGGGTTGAGTGATGGGATATTTGAACTGATATTCACCAAAAGCAGTAAAAATATAGTGAGCATTAAAGAGAGATTCATCAAAATCCATGGGAGTGAAATCCAAAGCACGCAAGGTATCATCAACAAGCTTTACAGTATCAACAACATCATCAGTCTCTACATGAAAGTATTGTTAAGACTTTTCTAGGGCCTTGGGAATATATGCAAAAGGGGTATATGAGCATATGATAGGAGAGATGATGTTGGTAGTGGGAGTTTGAATAAAGGAAGTGACCAAAGGTGGAGGAATAAGAGTAAAATTTCTAGATTCCCCAACATCATATGTATCAAAATGGTGTGAGGGAATAGGTTTAGCTAGGGGAATAACCATGGACATGGTAGATTCCATGTGTAAACACTTGAATGGTTATGAATTAATGGTAATAGTATGATCATAATTATTAAAGATAAACTTGACATGATGATGGGAAATAAAAGGAACAACTTGTATAACATGTATCCAAGGTCGACCAAGGAGCATATTGTATTATAATGGGCCATCCATGAAAAAAAGATGGTATGAAGAGTGTGGGGTCCTACTTGAAACTCTAAAGTGATAGTACCAATGCTTGCACTAGAAGTAGTATCATATCCATGGACGATAATAGTAGACTTTCAATTGCACTACGAGGAATGTGGAATTGGGAAAGTAATGATAAATGCCAAATATTCAATGTGGAGCCATTATCAATAAGTACATGCTTAATTTGGAAATCCTAAATGTGAGACATGATAAGAAGAAGAGGAGAATCAACAGAAGAGTTAGGAGTAATGTATTCATAAAAAAATGTTATAGAATTTGTGATCTTCTTTAAAAAATGTATGAGATGAGAAAAATCTACTTGAGGGTCATTGCATTGGAGTTGAATATAGAAAAGGGCTGCCTCTAAGGTGCAACAAAAATTAGGAGCATATCGCAATAGATCAAAGAGAAATATCTTAGCTAGGGTATTTTTTAATTGTTCAATGATATCATAGGTTTAATATGGAGTAGCAGGTTAAGGAAGTGGTGTAATAATAGGAGGAGGAATAGAAATACAAAGCTGCAAAGGGGGCCTATTACGATGGGTGGTGAAAATATTGACAAAGGGGATACATAGGAATTTGTGTAGTAAGGTGGATGTTGCGTATTAACAAGTATGTATTCATATATGAAAATGTCTAGGGAATAGACAAGAGTAGGGATAAAGGTAGAAGAATGATCCATGATATTAGAAGAATAAGAAAAAGGGAATTGTATGCAAGACATGGACATAGTTGTCGGGTTCACCAAAAGATTTAATAAAATTAAATCTAAGATAAGGACATTGTTGATAAGATAAAATAATAGTAACATACAAGATTTACCTAAAAGATTGTAAGAAAGAGTGATAGATATGGTTTGTAAAATTACTTAGTGTTCCTTCGTAGGTCTGAACTTATTATGGGATGAAGATTGATTTGGAAGGGCTAATCCTGGAATATATAAGCTTTATGTCTGAAAATGTGATCTAGAAAATGATAGGACAAAATTTCAAGGAATGGCATAGGACCGATCAAGTTTCAGTGTCTGATATGGGCATTGGTGTATGTGAAATGGATTTAGTCTTAGTTTTTTCTTTGTCAATTCTTGCTCATTATAGATCACGTGATGCTTTTTTTACTCTTGCTCTATCACACATGTACCTACTAAAGAAACCCTAACTACCTACAAAATAATCAAACACACATTAGATGAATAAAAATATGCATATGCTTGATTTGGATTGATATGAACGGTCACCCAATATGATTGTCACCAAGCACTTCACTATATTTTAAAATCCATGTAGTTGTTATGTGTGTGTGATTGAAATAGTGTTCCTTGAGCTAGGATGCCCTAGTTCTAGTCATAACGAGAATAGTGGGGCTACAACTACTTTGTCCCAATGCAAACGTGTGGTATGGAATTTAGAATAAACCCTCCTATGTAGTGAATTATGCAATGCCAAAAACATAGTCCTTGGTGTAATAGATAGAAAATATTAGCTCCTTGTAATAATATATGCCTCTTGAATGTTTTCCTCCTTAATGAGGATAAATTATACACACACACACGGTTCCTTTGCTTAATTTTCATCATTAATAAGTGAAATACTGACCAAGGGTGATAAAAGAAGACACAAAAGAAGTAACATTCGAAGGATCATAAAAAAGAGATAAGAAGGTCAGTGGTTCCCAAAGGGGACAAGAACACCCGGGTGCTTCTGTCCCTAATGGACAGTCTTGTAATGAGTGTTGAAAAAGGTGAGATACTAAGTTATCAATTAAAAACAACAAGAAATAAAGATGAAAAGGATAAAAGCAATGTCAAATCAAAGTAAAGAGGTCTTAATGAGTAATTCTCTTGCTTAGGAATCATGCATATAAATGACATATTTAGAGGATAGATGTAGATAGTAAGTGCATGATTTAGTGACTACAAAGATAACATTTTGAAGTTTGGGGATATGATGTTGATAAGGTTCTTCATCGGATTATACATTAAGGTTTAGATAGAGGAGAAGTTGCAAAGAACCACACACTATAGAAAGATAAACAATATTGCAAGACACTGAAAAGGACCGTCAACTATTAGGAGAATCCATAGAAAAAGGTAGATCTGAAAAATATTGAATACATCCATTGATCAATAAGGATCCACCAAAATATCGAAGAAAACCACAAAACCTTGTGAATTTTCTAATCACTAAAAAAGCCTCCGAAGACCGAAAATGCCACAAAATGAAGAAAAAACCACAGTAAAGACATAAACCAAAATTAAAGGCACATAGTCAAAATCAAAAGAAGTGACTATTGGGTAACTATATGAGATACATACTTATATTATAATTACTTGTAATAGAATTATGATACATCACATAATAAGAGACATAAGAAGAAATATGTGTAAAGGAAGATATATACATAGATAAGGAGATAGAAAGAGTAAAAGGGAGTTGGGACTAGATGTTAGATTAGAAAAGAGTGTGTGAGAAGAAGAACTGAACTATGAATTGTAATCTATTTCTGAATAATTAATATAAATAAGTTTATTGTTCCAATAATTCATGTTATTATGATGTTGTGTTATATTAAGTGCATTGGTTTATTATGAAGTTCATTCCTCTAACATATCCCTTATAAGAGGACAAAATACTTAACCCTCATGATAATTTCAATTCTTAAGGTCAAAAAAACTTAAAGGGGAACAAATGTAGACACTTAAATTTGGAAATTTACCCTCTGACAATGTCGGTTTTGACAATGTACTCTTATTAAAATAAAAAAATTATTTCTATCCCACCTTAGTACATCCTGAGGTATCTCTTCTAACTTATTTATTCACACACACTGTAACATTCCCAATTTAAGACTTTAGAAACAAGGGAATTTTTTTTTATAAATAATGTTCTCTGTTCTAAATACATAATTTAGAACACACATTCTTTATCGACCATTCATATAATGGATAACCATATGCAGCTGTAATGACTCAGTTTGCTACCGATCTATTCATTTCACGACTCAATGAACTACCGATCTATTCATGTTTAACATTAAGTATTGAATAATTTTTAGTATACTACATATACTTGGTTCTCTTTCCCTGTTCAGGGTATTGAGTGATCTGTCTAAGGAACCTATCTGAATATTTGTTACCAATATTCATTTGCATCACAAACCTTAGACTAGGTGACATAGGATAACGCAACTAGCAGCTTGCGATACTTTGGCCAAATATTTCTAACATACTGTTTGTATTACTATTCCTTGACGAAATACTCTTCAATCTGGAATACATCCTTCACCCCACTCTATTGTTATCTAGGATGTCCTTTATTGACTTATGTCAGTCCATTTGCCCAAGGTTAAACGCTAGTTCGAATTAGCAACATATGTTATGATAGGGAGAGGCTCACGAAGACTTAGGATAAGCTGGCATATTGGGTCAACCTAAGTCAACCCCATGTGCCAAGGTACCCTAATTTTTAGAGGGCTACCCCTTATCTTAAACATGTTACTAACCAGACCTAGAGAGAAATTAAGTTCAAGTCCAATGTGTGTAGATTTAGACGATCAATGCAGAAGGGTGTTGCCACATGTCGACTACATCGCTATATCCTCGAGAAGATCCTAATCTTCTCAAACGTACAGCCTTGCAGTTAGCATGTGCCAGCATCCTACAGAACAACCTCATCGATATGTACATACCCCAAGGAGCTTATTAAAAATTTAATTAATTTGGATTATTAAAAACAGATTTCAACAACCTTGCCTAACCCTAATCCAACACTCCTTAAGTTCTTTTCTATAATAGATGCAATTGATTTTTAAAGAAATTTCTTAGCTTAAGATTTCTTTTAATGTTCTTTAATGGACTTAATAAGCCATCAACAAAAACATGACAACAACACCATAAGTTCCATTTATTGTGACTTAACCATTCAAGGAAGTGTAACAACCACCTAGGTTGTAACTAAGTAGACTTTATTAAAATGAAGTCTAATGATTAGGAATCACGTCTTCCATTTTTTTTCCATTCTTAAGAGAGAGGTATATTATTCCTTTATATGGTTAAGTGCTAGGGCTTAGCACCCCTATAAATCATTTACAAATTCAATAGTTTTTACTGAAGGTTCATTCCACATCATATTACTATGTTGAATTGTTTAGTTATGACCATAAAATTTTGTAACTTAGTAAGTTGCATCCTATTTAGGGAGATTATTCTAAATCCGACTACCAAAATTATCCAAGAATACCCAATTAAGCATATAAATAATATGGAGGATATCAATAGGATAAGATTCCATCTGTGTTATGAAATTACAAGATAATTTACACATCCAATGCAAGTAAATTCTCAACATTCAATTCATCTTTAAAACTTATACATTTACAAACTTATGCATTTTAGGTTTACTGCATAATAACCATCTTCATGATAAAAGAATACTACTTTTCATTTTACAATACAATCTCAAGAACGACTCAGAGTTCTTCACAAGAGTTAGATTTAAATTAGCCAATGCATCATATAAGTTTTCCTTCTTTTATCACTTACAAATTCCATCTGCAAAAATTGCTAGCATGGGTCAGTTCAAAGAACTGAGCATGATAAGCACTAAGCCTTAAAACGAAGTGCAATCCAATAATTGTTCCATTAAAACAACTTTGCTTTAATGAGACAATTAATATATCATACATACCATTATAAGTAATAACAATATGAAAAGAAGTACATTAACCTATCTGAATTCCCTTTTAAGAGAAGAACAAAATACAATCCATAACACCTGCCTTACAAATTAAAGTTTAAATGATCCTATCAATTACCTTTAAGCAAACAACAAATCATATCAATTCATTGTTCCAAATTCTATCATAATAGATTAAAACATTTATCTTTGCTTTAACCAAAGAAGGGTTTAAAACATGGTTCTTATTAAGATGACTCATCTAACTCCTAAACAAAAGAAGAAGAAGAACCATTACAAATTATGCCCCAAACACATGACATCCAAAAAACAGAAACATATTCATAACATGAATTAACTGTTTCATTTAAAGGACAACTACCATAAAATTTAACATTTAAGATATTCATCATAACAGAATCTCGTTTCAATCCAAGAAGGAATAGAGAATCAAACTATCTACCTGCAAGTCTAAATCTACTTCCACATGTTAAAAGTTAACATTTAAAGATCTGAATCAACGTTCATAAATAAAATTAGAATCGTTTAGGAGTTAATCTCTACTCGAGTCCATACAAGGAGGATCCATAAAAACATAGAGTGTAAGATACAAAACTTACTCATCTCAAACCAAACAAAGCAAAGCCTTGTCCAACAAAACTGAATCATCTAATCTCTCCCTACATCATTTCAACAAATTATTTGATCAAGGAAGACATAACAACTCATATAGAATCTCCATTTCATAAAAGAAACATAACAGGAAAGTTCAATCAATGAACTTATCCCAACAATAGAAAGAAAGGGATCTTAATTGGAAAAAGATACCAATAATAATTCATTTTACTGTACTAACAAATGAATTCCCACTTTTAATTCAAACTTAAAAATTCATAAGCTAGTTCCCAGAAGAGAGGACAAAATCAACTCACAGCAAGAAGAAAGCACACTGCCATTTTCCTTACTATTCTGTACCTTCAATGAACATGACTTTTAATTTCGAACTCAGAATGAAATACGCATAACAGACCTAAAAACAACATTATTTTCCAAAGGAATCACATTCCTTTCTTTTATAAAGACACAAGTTGTATTTACTATATCCAACAAGAGATAGAAAAATAACCGATCAGTAAGCTAAACATGATCAGAAGTATCAACGAACTCAAAGGCTGAAATGCCATTGTCAGGTTTCATTATTGCATTACAAAAAGAGTAATCAGTTCTTGATTCAATAAGTATTATAATAGAAAAACTATTTGAACAAAGACAAGTAATCCCTCCATAACAATTCAGAGTACTAAATTAATAAACTCTTCTTTTAAATGAAACCCAGAACTTATTTTAAAAGATCTAAAGATGTGGGTTGCCAAAAAATAGAGGGGGAAAGAATACCCCCGATAAAATGCCATTTCCATCTCAGAAAATATGAAACAGATCTATAAGAGGAGTTCTAATTCCATTATCCTAAGAAAACATTTCCAGTTAAATCCCCAAAGATATTTAAATAGCTCGATTAAACTACTCTCCTAGATTTCCTTAAGTAAGTAGTTCGATTAAAAGAGTTCTAAGCTTTAAACTGTTTAAGAAGTTAAAAACTAGACTCAAATACCAAAACCAAATGCAACATGTTGATAATACTACCAGTTCAGAACTTGAAAGTAGAAATCCGAGCACAATATTGAACACAAGCTTCTCACAAAGGTTCAAGACTACTTAAGTAAATATTCACAGGTTTAGGGAAACAACAAGTTCCCATTCAAGTTTATATCAATAACAAGGAAAACTCAAAAATACCAAAATAGAACCGACAAATCATTCCTGCTAAAAATTACAAACACTAAGTACCAAATTACATGTACAGTGTCGAATTACAAAGTCTCAACATGAGCTTAGATATGCACAATATCTTAATATGAGGCAATATATAATACAAATATCCATTAACAGTTCAAAACAATAGGGAGCTTCCATTAACAGTCCAAAATATCACAAGAATAAAGCACAAGTACAGAGCCACATATAGCTTCAACAACAGTCCCGAGTTACCCAAGATTTCAACACAGATTTAGATCCTCAAGAATTTCAAGTATCAATTCTTATCAAAATACGAACCCAATAAAAGTTCCAAACCAAATACGAGATCGAATTCAAGCTCAATTTTAGACAAAACAAGAGCTCAATAGCAAGCTTCAACTCAAACAAAAAAGACCCGTATACAGGCTCTAGTCCACGCAAAACAAGCTCAACAGAAGGTTAGATGGGATTCAAGTTTCCCCAAAACCTAGAACCATAAAAATAGCAACGAAGGTTATTTAAATAGAACACTTCCATTACCAGTTCTAGAATGAAAAGCCAAGTAACAAATATATGTTTTGCATGCATTTTTTTAAGAACTAACACAAGGTAAGTTTCCAATTATAACATCATTTACCAAGGATTCGTAACCAATATCACAATATTTAATAAACCCAACAAGCAAATAACCAGATAAGATATGCAATCTAAGAATCTCAAAAGAGCAGACTTGTTTTAATGAAACATTTAAAAGAGATCAAGAGATCTTAAATATTAGAGCCTATCATGCCTGATAGTGCTTCTGCTAAATCAAAGGGAACCTCCATCTGAGCTTACAACTTCTCCTCTTCTCCACGAAAGATCAAACAACCATATTCTTTTTCCACAATGCCTCTTATATATCCCATGAATTGAAAATAGGTCTAAAACCTCAAAAAGAGCCATTACCTATAGTTCAATCTGCTGGTTTGAAAAACCATAGAGCATGCAGAGCAAAAATCACAAAGCATGCAAAGCGAAACAACCCCATACATACCCGTTTGCATGCCTTCCAAAATAGTTTGAGCACGAAAACTGAAAACAATAAATTCTATTAATTCTAATTTTCTCGCCTATCCTTCCTTGCCACCACCTTCCAAGTCTGGTGAATGTCAAATCAAAATTAACATGAAATTCCATTTTAGTGACACTTTCACATAAGCCTCCACCAAGTCAAATACCCCCTGCCAAAACTGGCAGTACTTCCATTCAATTAAAACCTTATTAACAACTTAAAAACCATAGGAACCGTTTCCTTTGATACATGTGACCCATTAGGTTCCCATTTAAAATAGTTTAGGATAGATCCCTTAGAACTGAGGTTAGAACTTAGGTTAGATATTAGGTTAGTTTATGATATTTAGCCTTAGGATATAACCCCAACAATAATTTCCACCTTAGGTAATTTCCACATAGGTTAGAGTAATTCCCAACATAATAGTTTTAAGCATTAGGCTAGTTCATCACATAACCATATAGTATTAGGTTTTAGGTTAAAATTAAATAGCCTAATAACCTCTCTAAAATCCTTTAGCACAAAACTTAGGTTAGGATAAAAATTCAATTTAGTAACATAGCTTAGGCAGCAAATATTCTTACCTAGCTTATAATTCTATAGGATAATCCTTTAGTTTTAGGAACATGAATATTTCCTATGCGGTGAATAGGCTATATTTCATTTACATCAGTATTGTCCTGCCATGATCAATATCCAAAGACTCAAGCACAACATATGACTGAATAGAAACATGTTCACACAAAAATCAAAGAACTTGTAATCAACAAATTTTAGTCATACGTCTTTTAATTCATGGAATGTCAATGTACCATTCATTCAACATAGCATATTTAAAACATTCATTGGATCACTGAAATTGATCCATGGATGAGTCAGATTAATAGATAAGTTTACAACTCTTAAACCAGATTGCAACTCACCTATAAGAAGTGAAAAATGGATTCAAGGAAGCCATTCCAATTCAGTCTAATGATCTTAAGATCAGAAAATATTTATCCATATCAAGCATGATCTCATCAATCAAAAGAACATATATTTATAAGGAAAATCACATGTCAACACTTAAAATGCAAAGGATGAAAATAACAACTGTCAAGGGTGTTACACACACTGATATGTAGACACTTTTTGAAATTTAAATGCATAAAATCCATAGAGAAACTCTACCTTATAGGATGTAATCTTTAGTTTTCATGTTTTTCATCCTATTCGGAAATGTCTAATTTGGCCGTTTTGTGGAATCTGATCCTAGCTAACTTGTATGGTTTTAGATTGGCATATCCTCCATTTGATCTTTCAAATTCATATTCTTCATTGGGTCATTGATTCCCTTTAGGTCATATTTTTCACTATAATTTACCTTTGGAACCCCATATAAGTAAGTTAAACTCACCTCATTTACTAACATGACATTTTCATGAACTCCTATTACAAAATTTAACACAAAAGGTGCCTAAATATCCCTAAATATCACCAAATATCATGAACAAAATTTAGGAAAACAATAACTACATATTTGAAGCATTCTACTAGGTTAAGGAATCAACTTATCTCATTTGTAAGCACTCAAACATCCCCATTACAAGTATTAGTAAGAGAAAAAAAAATCCAATTATTGTCAAAGAGGTTCTGATTTTCAAATCTAGTTGCATTCATTTTGATATCACATGCTAGGTGGATAACAACATATGGTTTGATGCCTCTTTGGAGTAGTGACCGCATCATGGGTACAAGGATTACACTTCAACCCAACCAATGTTTGTTTTGTAGGGTATACTACCCATGACTAGGGTTTGAGATATTACTCAAAATATTCAAAGGGCCTCACAGTGTAAGCGATAACTAGGGTTTGACAATTTGACAGACACTTTCAGGTAGTGAATAATCTCATAAACTTACAGTGTAGGATTTAGAGTAGAGTCATAATCATCAATAGGTGCAAAACTATATAGATGGTCGTGACAAATTTGTATGGTCCTGCAATAGGCCACTTTCCAGTTATAATTCCATAAACAAAGTGCCTTCAAGTTTAGATCTCCTACCTCCAGTAGTTTACACTCTCATAACTTCAAAATCAATCTATAACCAATTAGGTACACTCATCCTCTTATGTTTTTTAAGCTCATAATATAGTATATATTAGTTGTAAGAATTAATGTGTTGTTCTAATAATGTATAATTAATGTTGGAAGTTAACTAATTAGAATAACCTTGTGTAACTCCCTTTTACATATTTTTAGTGTACTTAACTCATTAATCTATATAAATCTAATGTCACATCCCGAAACTGATCACTTAGTATTTTGATGTATTTGATAACTAGATGGTTTTGGCCACCATAGAGAAAACATGTTATTGATTGATCTATTTTACTTTATTAACAGTTTGACATGTTTTGGATAAAAGCATTTATTTTTAGTAACTAAACAATTGTTATATGGTTATTAAATGTCGAAATACAATTATGGATTATTTTTGAGAATCACATGTTGTTTCTGAATTATAGAAAGTTGATTTATTATTTTGGACATGTAATGCACTTGGTATTATTATTTATGCACGTGTGAGAGTTCTCAAGAAATGAGAAAGGGAATCATCAGAGAGAGAATAAAAGATGTCATGATGAGTAACACAAGAAAGAGTTTTATGTGTATGTTAGTGCACAAAACTGGGACAATCCGTAAGTCGATAAATATAACCTATTTTTTTATTTTAGATCATTAATCCTTATGTCATTACGTCTTTTAGAGATTATGATAGCATTGTTCTTGATGAATTACAGGATAGTAAAACTAATAGTGATAATAATATTTATGATGTCTAATTACTATATTCGGTAGGAAACTAAGTTTGTGAAATTTAGTGTTATGTTAAGGGTCACATTATCATTTTTTACAATAAAAATGCCTTTGTAATTATCCAGTTATGAGATTTTATTAATTTTAGATTGAATGTAACTCAATGGAAAAAATAGTAATTTCATTAAAATAGATATGTAAATAAAAATTAAAAAAAGATATTTTTTTAAAAGAGAGGAAGTAAATTTAAAATATCTTGCATGTAAATTTGGGTACGTGTGGATGCATCGGATGGAAAGAGTATTTTAAAAAAGAATATAAACAAAGAGAACTTGGAGTTAAACTGCCCCTTAGCACCATAATCGAAACCTAAGGGATAAAATTTGGACTTAGAGTTTAAAGAGGAGTAAACGTTGATTTTGAGGAGGAGAGGACTTTAAATAAAAAGAGAATGATAATAATAAAAGGGGGTGGACTGACACAATAGGGAGAGGAATATATACAATGTGGGAAATAAACAGACCAGAGAGGGGGAATACCGGTAACAGAGGAAAATAAATACAATAATAGGGGATAGGCATCTAGAGGGAAGGAATAATACGCCCAGCAGAGAGAGAAAACGTAGCAAGAATTGGACACCATTACAAGAAGTTTGAAGGAAAAAAAGAGATGGAGTGTGACCATCCATGAGAGATTGTTCAGAGTAAGTACCTAGTAGAATAATAGAAAGGAAAATGTGTCATGGAGAAGAGCATAGTAGGAAAAGTATAATTGATAGAAATGTTATAGTATATCATATAGTGGGAGTCCATTTCTAGCTGATAGAAGAACTAGAGACAAGATGAGTCTACATATACGAGGATTCTCTAAAATTCCTTTATATTATTTTAGAAAATATCATATAATCTAGGAATAATTTATGTGCTAAGTTTTTAAGTATGTATTATTACTTGTTACGGCTAGCAAAACGTTGAAATTAAGCCATTGCAATCCAAATCTTATTACGCCGGAGGCATGCCTATCCTACACTTGGTATCCAATGATGACACTCACTGGCTTGAGGTGCTTGTCATGATGGGTTTCCACCTTCCCTCTCCATCCTTCTTCTGTCTACTATCACCAGTTGCATACATGGCATGACTTGGTTAAGTGGCGTTTGTCCTTAGCAGCTCCTGCTTCGCCTAACCTCCTACTTCACCTGTCTGTCTTTGCATAGGTGTATGGCATGGTCTATGAGAGCAGTGTTTTACTGTTGTTGTAGGTGGCACCATATCTACCCTCTTTCTACCATGACTATTCTGTTGTTGGTCATTTGTGGTTTGTTTGTTTCTGTAACCAGGATTCTTTGTTTTTGGCTCCTGTTGATTTGCTTCTACTGCCCCTGCCTCGTGTTGATTTGCTTCTGCCATCCCTACTTGGAATCTTTATGTACAACATCCCTACAGGCACAAGTTTATTTTGCCTTCTTTATCTTGATTGTTTAATTTTGGTTTAGTTATATGGATCTAGAATGAAATACTTAACTCACCATCACAAGCTATTTTTCCAAATGTCTGGTTCTATTTTTATCTTTCTTTGGTTCCTTCTTTCAAGTCTTGAAAATAGCGGAAAAAGGAAAAAAATGCCAAAATCTGACACGACAATGGGATTTTACTGAACCCTTTGCAATTTTTGCCTCCATAAAACCTGATTTTTATCGAAAAGTGAAGAATAAGGATTTGAATATTAAATTATAATAATATTTTGTTTTCCTCTTGATTTGATTTTGAAATCTTCAAAACAAGTTCTAATAATGTCAACATTGACGAGACACAGATGTTGAATGGGATAAACTATAACATCTAGAAGATACATGTGGAGCTGGAATTCATGGCACGTAAGCTTTGGACTGTTGTAGATGGTAAAGAGAAGGCACCAAATGGGATAAAGGTTAGAACAAAAAACATATCCACATTTCAATAGAAAGTGTAGGAAGCAATGTCAATCATACTATGAAACATGCAAGATGAATTTCTGCTTCACATTGGAAACTAGGAAAGTTCAAGTAAAGCTTGGAAATAGTTAAAATAAACACACAAAGTTAAACACCTTTTAGAGATTATAAAATTGATTCTTGAATTAATGACAATCCCATTAAGTGAGAAAAAAAGTGATTAATTTTCTATGAAAATTTAAAAACATTAAATATCAATTAGATGGATGTAACTTTTATTTGATTCATGATAAACTATTGCATTTTATTATTCAAATGAACATCCATGAAAGGTTTAGAAACTTCATTTCCATTTTAAATTTAAAATATAAAACTAAACAAGATATTCCCAACCTATCTATTCTTAGTTTTATCCTAATTTAGGAAGAGAAAGTCATGTCAAACTTTAATTTGAAGGAGAATTCCACTCAGGAAATTCTCACACAAAAACCTAAGAATAACATTTCTAGGTAAAAATTAAAACTTTAAACCTCTTAGTAAAGATAATAAATCAGGGAATGATCATTTAAAATTTAGTTTTGATGGGAAACGTTACAATTGTGGAAACTTCCTACAAAAAAGGAAGATTGTAGGGTAAATAAAAATAAACTAAATTTCAAGAATCAAAAAGAGAAAAAACCACATCAAAATGAAAACCAAAACTAAAAGAATAATAAAAAACCTAATGTAGTTTATTTTTATGTTGCATTAATCACTGCCAAAGAAAAGGAATGGATATTAGATAGTGGTGCATCTAGGCACATGACTTATAGATCTAATATTCTAACTGATATCAAAAAATGTAATGATCAAATCTATCTTGGTGATCATTCCATTCTCGATGTTCAAAGTCAAGGAAAAGCTTAAGTTTTAAATGGTTTTATAAATGATGTTTTTTTGTGTTCCTAAATTGAAAATAAATTTACTTTCTTTTTCACAACTAATTCAAAACAATTATAGTGTAATTTTACTAAAATATAAATGGTTTATTAAAAATGAGTTAGATGTTACTATTGCTAAAGGCATACAAAAGAATGGTTTATATGTATTTAAAGATTTTACATATGTTTAATGTCTTTCTACTCAAAATATGAATGACTTACAATTGTGGCATGAAATATTAGGTCATGTGAACTTTAGGATCATGTATGACATGTCTTAGATTAACCTTGTTATTTGTCTACCACTTATCTCTCGTGCTCGTGATATTTATAAAGGATGCTTACTGATTAACTAAAATCAAATTATAAGAAGTAGTATGGGGATATTTAATCTAAGTTATGCACAGTTGTAAATGAATAAATAAATGTAGTAAACAAATATATACATGATCTAGAAAAATATATGAAAGGAAATACTAAACCCTAATGTGCAAGAAGAAAAGGGAAAGGACTCAACTGATAAAAAATGTCTGTTGCAGAGATAATTGGAGAAAAGAGGAACAGGAACAACTATGTCAGAGCCCAAAAATGAATGCATTTAGAGGATCTAAGTGGAATAGGTTGCCTGGTATAGGACTAGTGGAGTCATTTATTTACCCTTAATACTTCTTTCTAACCCCAAGTGCGTAGGCATATCACCCAGTGGGCGTTGAGCGCTCAACCGAGGCACGCGTGGGTGCTAAGCCCCTCTTTTATGTGAGCTTTGTGAGAATGTTCCTCCATTAATGGAGGATTATTTACAGAAATAGAAGTTCATTCACTACTTGAAAAGGTAGAAGATGTAACTAACATATCTTCACATTAATGCATCACAAAAGCTAAATAACATTGTAAGAAGCATAATAAACCATATCTAAGCCATGATAGTCATATAACATGAGGGTTTACATCCATAAACAAGTTATATAGAACAAACCCACATATATATTGATTTAAAAGAGTTCTTATAGCCACATTACAGTCAAAAGGGTCATCTCAGACCATATATATTAAATGACAGAGACTTGTCTCCTTCAAACCTTCTTGATATGAGATCCTAACTATATTTTTCCCATTTTATCTCTTGTTACAGATCCCAGTACCCATACATATGCTTATGGCATCCCTTAAAACCCTCTACACTAAGGGCTCTAAACCATAGCATTACTGCAACACTTCGTTACTCTATGTATTTCTTCATGAGTGTCATGTCTCTCTCTCTTGTTTATCCTCTTCATCTATCTATCTCCCCATATCTATGTCTTTGGCCCAAGAATCTCTTTATATAATATCAACACCCATCACCATGCCTTATCTAAGCACAAATCATGTGCCAAGTTTTGATGTGGTCCTCCATAGGTGAATGTTTATCCCTTTGCAACCCTCCACTCTATGTAATGATGTCTTCTGGGAATATTCCTTGCAAGTAATATCCTTTTCTTAACCTCTAAGTATCCAGTCTGGCACCTTATCCACTTATCATGCCTAGTTGAGTCCTCACGCTTTTCCTCAAGTGCCTCTAGAATGCCAAATATGGATAAGTCCTTTAAAACTATGTTCTATATCTCGTGCATGCCCTAGTTTCACTTAAACCCCTTTGTCATGTGTGCTTTCCCCTAAGCATCCTTCTTCTCACTGGTCATGCACGTGCGCATTTTGGTACTTAGCCAATATTTTAGGGCCCAACATCACCCCACACTATGTGTGTTCTACGTCCTTGAAACCATCCTGCTTCTTCAAAGAATAAAGAATAGTGAAAATGGGACAATATGAATAAAGAATGAAATAATAGAAGAATCTACAATTGTTGTAGGAGGAGTGGTAATTCCTTCTTCACTATTGCCTTAATCCTTTTCTAGGCATCTACCGCACTCTGCACCTACTGAAGTAGGTCACCTTATAGAGTTCTCACCTCATCAAAACTCAATTCGTTGCTCTTAGAATTTGGTGTATATACAATGTCTTCTAGCTACTTGGTAATATCGTCCAGCATGTCCATTCTACGCGTGACCTGGGTATATAGCTCCTTAAGCTAATTCTTAATCAAACCCTGCAAGGTTTTGATTGCTTCCAAATTTTTCTCAACCTCGGCTAGGATCTTATCGCACTCCACCCTATTTCCTTTATTATTTTCTTGAAATTCCTTCAGATCCACCTCATGCGTAGCAACCAATATGCTCATTGCTCTATGTCTATCAGCACAAGTGTCACATACAACCTCAATCATTTGTGTGGTGGTCTTTATAGTGGAAAGGAGCTTGGATTACCAAGTAACTGTCTCCCCAATCTTCAATTTTTATTCCTCCTTCCGGTGCATCATCACCTCTTCTGTCGAATCTAATGTGAGTGGCCGCCTATCCATGGTGAGGATGCGGGTTAAGGATTCCAAGCAATACAAGGCTAACTTATACTTTTGGTCTGGAGGAGGTAGATCTAGATGCACTAGAATGATGACACTTGTAATCTCCTCTACCTTCTTGTAAACTTCCCACACTTTAGCTTTTCCATCCCTTAGCTTGCACCTTAATTTTGCTCTGATCAGCTCCTCCTACTTTATCTCCTTATCTCTTTCATTGATCTCTTCATTTTTCTTCTCAAGCTCTTCCTCCAAGATCCTTATTCTGTCATTTCTCGTGAAGAGCCTCGCCTCAACTTCTACTAACACCTTGTTGAGCGCATTACAAACCTTCTCATCTAATAGATGTTGGGAATTCACTAGAGGGTTTACTCCCTTGGCATCCATTATCTTCACCAATGCATCTCGATTGACCTTAAATTCAGACTCATCAACATGGGACTCAAAATCCAAAGACAACATATTCCTTGTGCATGGGTACACACCTTCTTTATCGAAAGAAGACCATGAAAGGAGTTGGTTTTAATGTAAGTCATTTCTTGTTCCTACACCACTACCATACCCTTTCTACCTGTGTGTGCTGCCTTTGGGAAGCTTACTGCTAGGTTGGGATCCCCACACATGCTTCCATACTACTTCCTAATGCTTGCACTCTCATCTGTCTCCTTTAATACCGTCTCGGCATTGTGCTCCACCTCTTAATCCACTAAGTACTTAATAAGTCATGCTACCTCCCTCTCCACGGCATCCTCAATTTTCTCCTTAGTTAATCTTGGAGTCTTTTGATCCTTTTTGTTTATTTCTTCACTCCCTCCTTGGTTATGGGTGCCTTCTTCATCCTCATCCTTCTTCCTCTGAATCATGTACATCATACATAGGATGGTTTTGAGCCTCACCGTGAACTTACCAACATGATTTACCAGATACGAATGCCAACCTTATTTTTCACCCTCAACGCTGCTGCTACTAGATGGCTAGACTTACATCACCTCATGCCATGACCTTGTCCCTCCACCCCTTTTGTTGCCCAAAAATGGACAAACCATAACATCATTGCATACCCACACTTGACAGTAACATACATGGTTGTTAGGTTTGCAATATTCCGTGAAGAAATCTTAGAAAAACACCTACACACAAAAGACTTCTAGTACAGGTAACCCTATGTATATTTAAAAGCTTAGGTTACAACTATTGTGGGCTCTTTTTCCAAGTATGTTTCATACTAACACTTACTATACCAAGTTTGAATGGCAACATAGAGGTTGTGCACATATTCATGGTTTCATATGGCTCATTCACACTCCAAAAATGGACACCTTAGACTGGGTGGATCACACAGCCGTATAAGTGGAAAAATCATTCTTTGACAACTAGGTCACAACTTAGAACCCTCTTCCAAGCTTTCAATATTCTTCCCACATGCCCCATGCAACAATAGATGATCCATGTTTTCTACGTTCATCATAAATACTGCTTGCACCCACCAATAATGACTATACAGTTTTAGTTAACTAGTTCCAACACCACACCAAATGTACTACAACTACATACTTATAGACTAAAGGAAACCAATTAAAATGTAGGTATAAATTCCCATGGCCAATACAAGCTATGTTGACATTATGCCTAGAAACGTAAGGGCATGCAGCTTATACTCTAGCTTGTTACGATGATAAGTTAAATATCCACAACAAAGATATATTGACCGCCTGGCGAGCCAACATCGAATGTCATCCCATGGTTTTACGTAATGTTGTTTTGAAGTACATAATAAAATATGCATCCAAAGCTGAGCACAAGTCAAAAACATACCAACATATGCTTGTCAAAATCTCAGCAAGCACAAAACTTGAAAAAATGTCAGTACAACATATAACAAGCTCCTTTCAGAAATAATTTTTGACCGGGACATAGGTGCACGAGAAAATTTCCACTTACCATATGCAGCTGAGTATTCATAAAACTATCTGTGGGGAAAACCATCTACAGGTAAATTTCATAGCCCCATTCCAATAGAAGTTGTACAACACCATTTATATATGCCTACATAGCATGACCTCTTTCCCTAGACAACTACTGTTTAATAGAAGCCACTCGGTCATGGGCCTATAATAAGTATAGGAAAGGGAATCCATGGAAAGCATGACCTGAAAATGTTATTGTTAGATTTTTTCCCTGAATAATATCCACCCTTGTTGTTAACTCACCTTTATACAACACTTTCTACTTCACAAAAATCCTCTTGTATAAAAATTTCCGTTGTATTCCATCGAACATTGGCACATCCCCAGAAACCTGCCAACTTCAGTGGGCTACATTCTCTCCAACCTACCAGGCATGGCATGTGCATCGGCTAACCCACCACCAAATAGTTAGCATCCTAACCACTATCTCTGATAGCGAATGTGATGCACCCACCACAACTCAGATGGATGAATGAGAGGTGTTGTCAAGATTACACCCTACAGGGGTTGTCAACATCAATGACCTAGGCATACTTGGGAAGTGTGATTTTGACATTTCACACACTTGGCCACAAGCTGCTACTGGTAACCACTTACATGAAATAGGGGGAAATTTCATAGACATTTCTCACTCCACCACCGAAATAACTACACCGTTATTTCTACCGGCTATAGATGGTTGTGCCTTATCACCAGAACAAAAAGATGCATTACAAAGATTCTTAACCCATGCAGATGCACAACCAAATATTTCCCCGTTGTACATGATAATACAAGGAACAACTAGCACTGGTAAATCACATTTAATTCAGGAAATATCAAGGACACTCCACTCACGCAACAACCTCCATGCCACCTGCTTACTCCTCCTATCTCCAATAGAACTTGCAGCATTCAACATTTTTGGCACAACATTACACAGTGCGCTCCACATACCAATAGCTAAAGTTACCCGTTTTCGAGGGCATACCCTCACTACATTTCAACAAGCCATGTTATATGTGGAATACATACTAATCGATGAAATGAGTTTTATCAGCCCGAAGATGTTGTGCAACATAAATAGCCACCTACAGGAAGCATTTCCCACTTGTAAATGTAGAGTTTTTGGAGGCCGTTCAATTATTCTAGTTGGATACCTTACCCAACTACCTCCAATTAAAGATACTCCCTTGTACATTCTAGGTACCTATGGCCACATATTATGGTCACTTTTCAGGAATACAATCACACTTATTGTTAACTTCTGCCAACAAGGCACTGCCCCTGCCGATTGCAGTTGCTGGAGTCTACTACTAAATGTTAGAAACACCCTTGCTATAGAGCATGACTGGAATCTACTAATGTCGTAGACTCCTACATATATAAGCATTGCAGAACAAGAAACTTTCCAAACTACAACACACCTTTATGCTACAAACACATTGGTAACCATACATAACAAGTACATAATGTGGGCCCTTAACACATCAATCGCTATAGCTACAGCTGAATAGGCACACCAAACTGACGCTGGGAAAAGAAGCAACACACAATTAGAGACCAACCTATTACTATGTGAAGGTGAACATGTAATGTTGACAACAAATCTTTGGGTGCGAACCGGCCTTGTTAATGATGCATAAGGACAGATTGTTATAATGTTGTACAAGCAAGCAATCACGCCCCCACATTTGCCTTTGTATGTCATTGTCGAATTCCCCAACTATAAAGGCATAGCCTGGGACCTAGTTCATCCTACATACATACCAATCCCCCTATAACAAGAAGCAACCGTCGACAACTACCATTGAAAATGGCATGGGCCCTAACTATTCATAAAGCCTAAGGGCTCACTCTCGATAAATATAGCATCAACATTGGCCACATAGAACAACAAGGCCTAACCTTCATAGCCTTGTCCTGAGTTTGAGCCCTTACCGACCTCTACATTTTCCCAGATTTCTCATACACCTGTTACAAACTCCTACAAGAAGAAAATTATGTTACACTCTGGTTAAAATTAGAAGCATACTTACAACACGTCCTACCTCTAACCATAACATAGTTACGTACCTACCACGGAATCCATTTGTTATGTTGTTTGAACAATACTCCATCTAAAATTAACTTGTTTTTTTACCGCCTACAACTAGGCTCCACATATTAATTTATTGTCTTCTTTTTTTCTTTAGCTAAAAAACTATAACTTGATTTATGTTAATCGCTACAAATATTTCTAACTAACATTTGATTTCCACTTACAGGACACTTTCAAATGGATGACAACTTTGGCTCACTAGGTGTCCACACAAACACAAATGCCAACCTTCTAGAATGCCTACTATGTGAATATGTAGACACTCACTACCAAATGTCTACACCCGTGGATGAAGGTACCATTACAAAAATGTATTCCACAAAAAAAATGAATCAGTGTAATAAACCGTGCAACAAACAATTATAGCTATCGAAACCACATAGAAGAAAATGAAATAAAAAGCTTAAAACGACATGTTTCAAACATTCATAGATAAGGCATGCACTTAATAGCTTCTAAAAGGGTCCTAGAGATAACACTCTACAGGAAAATACTATGAATTCTTATGAACCAGATTTTTTATTGCTTGTTTCTGATGCCTACACATTTATACTGCCTAGACTAATAAGAATTCTTATGAACCAGAAATATTATTGTATCATGAGTATCATTTTTCTCTTGTAGAGGAAAACTTTTTTTTTATGCTGCACATTTTTTTAGTGAAAAATAATGACCTATAAGCATTTATAGTAGGGGATAAGAAGGGAGAATATGGTTTGTCACTTTAGGCTTCAATGAGGGCACAAGAAAAGGATCTTGTAAAATGTATTAACATGCCATAAAATTTATTAATGTGTAGAAGTTGTTTTACCTCCATAATTTTACCTCTTATTGTCTTTATGTTACAAGTGAAAATTTATCTACTGGCTGGGATAAGGCTTGGGCTAGCATCCGGAAGTAATGGTAAAGCTATGTTCAAATTGGTGTCTAAGTTAAAAAATGTCAAAGCAAGAATGAAAATTTGGAATAAGGATTTTTTTGGTAACATGTTTGCCAAAAAATAAAAATTAGTTGAGGATCTAAAAAGGATTAAGGAAGTCTTGGAAAGTGGGAGGTATGATCAAGAGACCAGGAAGAACGAAAAATTGTTGTTGGTGGAGTATCATAATCTGGAAGCAAAAGAGGAATCATATTGGAAACAAAATTCAAGGTCTTTATGGTTAAAAGAGGGTGATAGGAATACATTTTTTTTTCATCTGACTACTTCTATTCATAAACAGAGTAATACAATCATGGAAATAGAGGATAGGAGAGGAGTGAGGTTGAAGTATTAGGCTGTGATTTCAAATGAATTTATAAGTTTCTTTATTAATTTGTTGACTGCTGGAGGTCAGCCTGACCTTGTTAAGGAGATTAAAATCACTCATTTCTTCAAAACTGTTATCACTCTTCAGGAGAATGCTGAGTTGGTAAAAAATCCTTCTCCCCGGGAAAAAAAAGAGGTTGTTTTTTATTTAGAAGGGGATAAGTCTCTTGGGCTAGATGGTTTCCCTATTTTTTTCTTTTAGGAATTTGGGGACATTGTTCATGATGATGTGGAGGAAGGTTTCCAAGAATTTTTTGTGAATGGTAAGTTACTGAAAGAGGTTAACAATAATTTCATAGCAGCTGGAACTCATGGAACCGGTGAAGATGCTAAAGCTGTCGGGCATCGTTGATAAGCTTAAGGAGCTTAAGTGATCGGTATCATCTGTAAAGACATGAAGATGAAGAAGGAACCTAAATGACAAGCACCTCAACCTCCTCTGTGTCATCATTGGAAAATCATTCCATCTTGTACATGTTATACTTACACTTTTCCCTCAAACCCTGTACATATTGAACCTTTCCAGTCCCACCATAAATAAAAGTGTTTGGATTTTTTTGGGTGTATTTCCTATAAGGTTTAGCATTCCACATTTTCTACAAGGAAAAGAATACCTCACCCATAATTTTAAAAAAATCATTTCCACATAATTCCTACTTTTGCATAGTTCCAGGTATAACTATGTAAATAATTTCCTACTTCTTACATCATTAACTTTAGGTATAGACTAAGATGGTAGGATATAACAGTACTGTATTGGACCCTTAATTGGATAAATTAAGCTCTCTTTACTATCCTACACAATGGGTTTTGTAAAAAAATTGCACAAATGTTTAGGTCTATGGAATTTTGAATATCTAAACATGGTATTCTATTCTATGTATAATGGAAAATCTTTACTTCTAGACTTCCACATGCTCTATTTGTATATCATATATTTTAGGTCGTTATAGTTGTATGCCTAATCATAATGCATATGAAACTATGTTTACCAGTCCATTGTTCCCAAATACCACCTTCCATCTGTTGGGTTTTAGAATGGAACATGGGTTGAAACCACATTCAAGGGACAACAAGTCCCTCCTCTTTAATGGGAGAGGTTCCCTTATTCAAAGCTGGAAAAACAAATGCACAAATCTACAACTATAATTTTTTGGATCCTAATATCTTGGTATATTTTCATACTCCAAATATTATCAATGAGAAGGAATAGAAGAATAAAGAGATGGGAAAAGGAAGAAAACACCAATGCTTTTGGGAAATATAGATAGCAGAGTATCTCCCTACTCACATTGAACCAAGAAAATATAGAAAAGGATCAATTACTTCACCACCGACATAAATCTGCAAACACAAAGTTCTAAATATTTACACAAACCAAAACAAAAAGTTTCTATTGAATGCAAAACAAATGATCCATTGAATCAAGCAAGGAGAGAGAAAGATATAACAAAGGAAATAAGAAAGAAAGAACTTCTGTATTAAATTACTTTAGAATTTACAACCTTCCTAGAAAACCAAAATCCCCTTTTCCAAGGCCAAAACCATGTTCTTATAACAACTCATGTACATCCATACTTTGTCCCCAAGAAAATAATATCCAAAAGGAATAATGTTTGTTGTAGATTTGCTTTTGGAAAGTGACATGGAAAAAACACACTCATGAAAACCGAAGGTTCAAAAAGGAAAATATTTCAGGTGTTCGAGCATGATTACTTTAGTAGGGGGGCATCTCATGGTTTTCTTCTTTATGTGGTCATATCATTTTGACCTTTTGACCACTTTCATAGCACCCAAGTGCTTACTGGTAATTTTTCTCCCTTTTTATCACGTATGCCCGATAAACTCCCTTTTCTGATGATCAAAATTTACATCCCTTTAAACTTATCGATTTGGCTCCATAATAAACCAAAAATGTATCTCATGGAGAAATGACAAGAATACAGAGAAAAATAATGAAGAATGGTCCATTTTTTACGTTTTGCAGAGCTTTGGTTTGTTAATGGCGTTAAAAAACAGATGAGTGCATTTGGCTATCTTTTCCCCCTTTTACCTTC
>CM034151.1:339495054-339584871 GCA_019776745.2 Taxus chinensis
ACTCGGAGGAGAGATAGGTGGAAAAGACTTCTTTGCAAAAGATTTAACAGGGAGTTGAGTGGGAAGAGGATTACCTCTTTTAACAATGGTTGGAGGCGTGTTTGACACGGCCTTCTCTTTCTGCGTATGGGCATCAACCTCTGCTTCTTTTCCTTGCGAGCGGGTAAAAACAGCGTAGGATTGTCCGCTTGCATAGCCTTGCGTACTCTCTTCTTCATCGGATTCGTCCTCATCAAATTCCATGTATCCAATTGTGGAGTCGCCAGTCGGTTCACCGACATCTTGATCATCTTCGCCTTGGAGCGAAGGTTCCTCATAGTATTGCTCTTCTTCCTCTTCAATTTCGGCCAAAGCATTGACCGGAGGAGCTTCAAGCGCCAACCGTGGAGCAGCTGTAGGCAAGCGCGGCCTTTGTGAAGCGTTGTTAGGAACAAAATTCCTCCGCGGGATATCCCGATACGAGGAACTGGGAGAGGTCTGGGCCAGCTGCTTCTTCAGTGCAAGCAAATCATTCGCCATTTTTTGGAATGCTGGATCAGACGAAGTGATAGGCGAAGGGCCCAAAGACTTAGGCTTTACTGATTCTTTTCTTAACTCGCCAGATATTATCAAATTGTCTTCTATACGGATGGCAGCAGCCTGAGCGAGAGGCAAAGTAGCTACTCGCTCTTGAAGGAGCAAGAAGCTGACTTTTGAACTCATGGCATTTACGAAAAAACACTTCTGGTTCTCCGGTGTTGGAAGCATGGCAGTAGGGACACGGTTGATCAGCGCATTGAACCGGGCGACAAAATCGCGCATGGTCTCATTTGCCTCCTTCTTCAGATGAGTGATCCGTGATAATAAAGTAAATGCATCCTCTGAAGGCTTATACCTGTCTTCAAAAGCGTCCCGCAAAGTTGCCCAACTAGTGATAGATCCGGCCGGCAAATGCTGAAACCATTCAGCTGCAGGCCCTTGTAGAGTTTCCAGAAAGAGGCGAACTGACACATCTTCATGAGTCACATCCAAAATACTGCATGACATAATGAAAGCAGAAATGTGGGAATCCGTGCTTTGATTTCCGCTCCCGTCGAATTTAGGAAAATTCTTTCGATTTCCGTGAGGGAGTGCGTGAACTGGATGTGGTAAAGCCAACGGACCCATAGCGTTTCCCCATGGTACCGCCATCTGAAAAGCCGGAAAGAGAACACGAGCTGGAAGTGTAGTTCCGCTGAGTAGTAAAGCACTACAAAGGGATGTGGATGCTCCCGGCAAAAGACTTTTTCTTTGTGAAGGCGAAACACTCCTGGATGACCGGCTAGCCGAGCTTAGCGCTGAAAAACGTGCCGGTGTTACGCTGAAATTGTGCCTCTGAAGCAGATCGAAAGTAGGATCGGCTTCTCCACGGGCTCTTCTGCTGCGCGTAAAAGGTTCACTCGCCAGTGTACCTTTCAAATCTGCAATATTACAGCGCAGATTTAAACTTTTTTTTTTGGGTGTACTTGCTGATTTTCTGGTTTTTTTTTTTTTTTTTTTTTGACAAAGACCAGCAGCATGCACTTTTCTGGATATTTGAAAATTATCCTCTTCAGAAACCGATTGCGGTTAAATGACAGATGAAAATGAGGATAAGATGGTGGGGAAGATAGTAAGCTGATTTTTCAGATCTGATTTTTACTTTTCAGAGGGTTTCAAACTTTTTAGAAAATAATCAAAACTCAGATCTACGGAAAAATAATAATTTTGACAAAAACTCAGCGAACTAAAGATCTGTAACAGGCTCAGATCTATGACTCTCAGAAGAAAATTTTTCGATTTGGGCACATTTGCAAATTTTTGGATTTTCAACAAAAAGTTCAGCTTTGCAAACTGGCAGCAACCTGCTGATTTTTCCTGATTTTTTATCTTACTACCAGCATAGATCTGACAGATCTGTCTGTTCGATCCCCAGCGGAGTCGCCAAAAACTGTTGGTCCGAAAATCTGTCGCGTGGACAGATCTATGGATAAACGGGCCAACGGTGTTGCAGGGCTTAGCCCCTCTTTGAGACAGCAAAGCGAAACTGGTTTATTGCTACTTCTACTAGCAGGAACCTATGCAAGTCTCACAGATTCTGCCTTCGGGGGTTGGGATCTCATCCCAGTAGAGTTTCCTAGGCTGCGAAGAGAAAGGAATAAAAGAAGGAGAAGAGAAAGAACAGATCCGAAGGAAGAAAAGAAATGAGTTCCAAAGCGGAAAGGTCAGAAGATCTATGCTTTGGGTTTGGTAGTAAACAGAGCCAAACCTACTCACATAAATAAACAAAGCAATACTGATAAACAAATGACGGAAAAGTAGATATGAATTTAACAGAAAAGACACATGCAGATCTAACATAAGAAAGATCTAATGTATAACACAGCTATTGAGCACAAAGTCTGAATAATTGTATTAATTGTTTTTATCTGTTACAAGAAAGCTCAAAGTCTTTCTCTCCTCACTTCTATTTCTATCTGAAAAATGTTCACCCTGAATACAACAAGTGTTCTAGTATTTATAGAAAGTGAGGGAGAGAGAAGGCAAAATGGAGCCAACCACTTATCTACAAGATATTTACAAAATATCTAAAGTCATGTTGACTTTTACATTTTTGAGTGGATGACATCATCCCATGATGCAACATGGATGATGTCATCGTTTGTGCCAACACACTTCAGATATTTCGAAGAGAAAGTCGGAGAATAGAGAGGAGAAGAAGAAGAAGAAGAAGAAGAAGAAGCTATTCATCATCATCGTCCTGCGGCCGAAAAGGGGTCACCTGCTTCTGATGCTGCTCAGGAGATGAGATGTGGAACTGAGCGCGGTATTCCAAGAACTTGCTGATCATTGGCGCAAATTGATCCTGTGACGGATCCTTGTGCCTTTCACTAATTGCTTCGCAAGTTTCTCCGCTCATCAATGAGCTTTTCGGGGACCTTGGAATAGTCTTTACCCGCCTCGATTAGGGACCCAATGAAGTCTCTACAGGCCAGTAGATTGTTGATGGATTCGATGTCGAAAGTGACTTCTGGCCCTGTCCCTTGAGAAGCTAGCTCCTTGAAAATTCGGATAGTATCGTCAGCTGATCTCAAGGTGAGGGAAGGAGTGAGCAACCCTGGAGTCATAGATAGAACAATCTTCTCCATTTGATGCATCGCATCCAGGGGCCTCTTCCTTCACCTTGTCTATCTTCTCTAACACAAATTCGAGCTGATCTATCCGATAGTCCAGAGTGGACATGGTTTTGTTGAGGGTCCTTGGATGACCGAATACTCCAAACTTGACCAAATCTTCGACTGAACAGTCGAACATTTGTTGGAAAGCCTCGTGTTGGAGTCTGGCATTTTCGAGCTCTTCTGATACTAGGACTTGCTAATGTTTGGAGTTCCTTATTCGCCTTCTCGATGTTCAGGTATAAACTGATATACTCGGCGATCACCTTTTCACTATCCTTAAGGATTTGGCTCCTCCAAGCAGAAACAGCCATACCCTGCTCGCCGATCTTTGAATATTCATTGATCTTCTCCTGACTGAGCAGCTCAGGAGTCTCGGCGGCAGTTGTGGGAGGTGCGCTTCCCATCTTCTGTAGGGCTTGAAGCAGGTATTTATTCTGCTCCTTCAGTAGCCTCTTTTCTTCCTTTGTTTTCCTGAAGCTTTTCGCAGATTGCATCAACTGCGGAAAGAGCTTCCCCCTGGAGACTTTCAGAGGACGTCCCCATTGTGACTTGGGTCACTGTGAAATTTGCCGGAGACAGATCTTCTTTTTCTTTGGTGAGATCGGGGTAGGTAATTTCCATAACTCTCTCACCTGCAGCGCTCTTGGAGAAGCGTGTAACTGGCTTGTGCTTCTTTGCTCCTTTAGCCGGAATGACTGAAAAGTCCATCGGAGCGATGGGGACTTTCCTCTTTGGTTGGCTCAGCTGCTGAGAGATCCAAGCTGGTCCTATTGAAGAAGGACCAGAGACAGAGGGGGAGGTAGCAACGGTAGAAGAGGGGAAGAACGTGGAGACACGCGGCGGCGGCATTGAAAGAATAGCCGAAGACATGCCCACGGGAGGAAGGGAAAACCGCAGCTGTAGAAGACATGGGAAGGGAAGGGAGTCCGGAAATGAGGGAAGAAATGGAGGAAGACAAATCAGCGAGAGAGGAGAAGATGGACAAAGAGGCAGGGGAGAGAGTAGAAGAAGAAGGAGAGGACACAACCAAAGGAGTGGTTGCCGACCTCTGAGGAAGGGGAGGAAGAGAAGAAGAAGGGATAGAAGGGACCTCTGTAGTTGTAGCAATGCCGACATCCTGGGTGGATGGGCGTATAGGACTATCCTCTATCAATTCCTTCTCTGGCAAGTCCAGAGTTATTACTTGTTCAGGCTCTGAAGGAAGAGGACTTTCAGGGGCTTCCTCCTGAATGGTGCTAGGCTCACCTTCTGCAGCTTTGCCTTTTAGCTGCTTCTTTGATCTTGGAGGCGCATTACCCAAAGGAGAAGTTGTAAAATCTACACCGAGGTAGATTAACCCATTCATGCGGCACCAATGCTCTGTTCTCCGCATAGTCTCCTTGACCCTCTCCTCGATTGTCTGAGGAGCTTTGCTTCTGTCAATGTCCGGGAAGGGCCAATCATCCCCTTCTGTGTCATTATATACTTTGTCTACTTCGTCTTCCGTGGTTTGGAAGCCTTTTGGGACAATAAGCCACTCCGTAATGGATGATTTCCGTTAATGCTAAGCGAGAGTGATCCTTTCTTCTGAGTTCTACCTCATGGAGAACGTCAATGTAGATATCCTCAATCTGAGGGACATGAATCGGATCAAGCTTAGCCCTTGGTAGACAGCCCCTAGGGTCGAATGTAGGCCTTGCTGGGAAATCATGCTTTAGGTTGAGCAATTCTAGCTCAGCAAACATCTCCTTCGCCTTGTGATAGCTGGAACAAGTGTAACGGCCTACTGTGAGGGGGAAAGGAGTCCCACCCTTCTTTCTCTTCTGGCATTTCTCATGATATGTGACCAGCTGCCTTGACAATTCCAATAGAACCAGCTTTGGTCCAGCATACCTTGGCAACCTAGTGGGCTCGCCCAAAAAGTTGACCGCCCTCAGATAGGTGAATGTGGGAAACTGGGTGAACAAGGCCCCCCACTTCTCTGTGACTGCCACTATGTTTTTGGTTGTCCGGGAATGAGTCAAATTTGGCCGCAACATGCACATGATGTGGTAGAAGAAAACATCATTGATCTTAGCGAAGTGTTGGATGCTGTTCTCCAGCTTCAGCTCTTGATAGTATTCATATATTTTGGCCTGAGGCCAAGTTCCACTTCGGTGCAGCCCTGGATAATCTCTTTCAGCTGCGGCAGCATAGACGACGTAGGAGTTCATGTGGAATACTCCGGTCGTAGCGAACTGTTGCAGTTGCTCGGATATAGTGCTGCTTATTATCTCCCCCCAGCAGAAACGCTGATCGGGCAGATTTTTATTCATGGTTTCCAGGTACCGCAGCATCCACTTATGGAAGTAGTGAGCATCTGAAAGACCGAAGACTCTGCTCAGGAAGGTGATTGTATCACTGAGTTCCTCTGAGAAATCACTCCGGTGGATAGTTTGAGGCCACCGGGTCACTACCTTCTTATTCTTGAGGTAGACCTCATTCATTAATTGCATGCACTTGTCTTCATTGTCCTCCCAAGCCTTGAGGCATTCCTGTTGGCTAACAGCCACATAGTTTCGGTGGTGAGGGATCCCAAGCATCAACTCAAAGCGACGGGCAGTAAGGTTTATAACTACCTCGCCCTTGCTATTCTCGACACATCTTGTGTCTTTGTTGAAGGATTGTGCAACAACCATCATAAACTCGTTATTAACAGCACTGACAGGAATCCCACCGGCGAAGTGCAGGGCGCTGCCTATCAATTTATCCATCCATGGACTCCTTGTCACTTTCTGAGTCCTTACCCAGAATTCCTCTATGTCAATGTGGCCCAGTTCAGAATCCCGGACATCCATATTACATTCTGCCTGTGATTCGGGCATCCTGACCCTCTGATATTTGTATTTCATTTCTTCTTCTGTTAGCTTTGCCTTCCCTCTTGGTTTGGTGGGTCTCTTGCTTGACGTAGACATGTGTTCTTCAAGGCTTATCTGATGATCTGCACGTAGAAGGAGCGAAACCCAATCCAAGAAGCTTGAATTAGTCATTTGATCTTCCATTGGAATACTAGCAGAAGAAAGAGTTAGAACTTTTAAGGCTCGGGGCGCAGGGCGCATGGAAGATGTGTGTAACAGGCTGAATAGTCAAGGCGCACAGGAAAAGGGTGCAACAGAGGTTAAGTTGGCGCCAACGGCGCATGGAAGATGGATGAAGCAGGTTGCATTTTATAACAGGGCGCACAGGAAATGCGTGTTACATTGGGGTTCGATGCGCCTGTGGCGCATGGAAAGATTGTGTAACATGGACGAATGATGCGCCAAAGGAATATAGCGCGGCGCATGGAGGGTTTACACAACATCATGTTACTGCATCGGAGGGTGTGCCAGCGCCTATGTAATCTTTATACTTGCGCGAAAAAGGCTTTTGTTGCATCGAAACTGGGTGCGCTCTTTGGCGCGTGGAAATGGGATGCAACATGGGTAAAGGGTGCGCCAAGGCTTATAGGAGGAAGCGCGGGATTTACACTTGGAGCATGCAAAAGGGGTGCGCTTATGGGCGCATGAATTTCAGCTGTATCAGGATGGCAGGGTGCGCCATGGCGCGGATCTTTGAGTATGTTGCAAGTCGGATAGGTGCGCCGAGGGGCGCGACTGTCTTGATTGTTACAAGGCGCGCCGGTGCGCCTTGTGAAATAAGCTCTCAAACCTCTCTCTTTCTTTCTCTTCCACTTCAAAAATTGCTTGGACAAGTAAGGTTTTCCAAAAACCTTGTAAACAGACCAAGCTAGCTACAAAACGACCCCTTTTCCAGCAGATCCGGAAAGAGGGAGGGAGAGCAAGAGCAACAGAAGAAAATGAACAGGACAGCACGGGGGGAAAGGCTCAAACACATTCAAACTTGATGAAAACTGGCCAGCAAGTTGGCATACACACCAAAACCGGACAAAAACAAGCCCAAAGAACAGAAAACATAAAACAGGGAAGGGGAAGAACCTCTTACCTTAAAATATAGCGAAAATTCCTTGAGCGGGTCCACAACACGACGAAAGCGACAGAGCAGGGGCTGACAAATCCAGAAAAATCACGTGCTGACAAAAGAACAATGAAAATGACATGGCGCGCATAGGTATATATAACAAAATTTGTCATAAATGCGCCAACCACCATTTGAAAAGGCGCGCGAAAACGACTGTCGACAGAGGAAAGCATGCGCCCTTTGGCGCATGGAAGTAACTGACAACAGGAGAATGGGTGCGACTTTGGCGCATCAAACGAGTTGTCGACATGAATTTATGTGCGCCATTGGCGCACCAAAACGTGGTGTAACACGGAAAATACATGCGCCTTTGGCGCACCGAGAAGCGTGCTAACATGGAAAACCATGCGCCAAAGGCTTTTAAGGGGGCGCATCAAAAATTGATGTTGCAAGGAAAAACCATGCGCCCAGCCAAAAAAGGCTCAAAAAGACTAAGTTCAAAAACTGAATTTCCCGGGAAGGGATTTTACAATATTCTGAATGCGGAGGATCCCTAACGAGGGATCGAAACAAAATTTTCGGTATGGTTATCGGTAAAATTGCCCTTGTCAATTTTACAGGATAACAGGGTCAGAGGTAGTTTTAGGGTAGGCAAGTCTTGAAAATGTTGTGTTTTGTTGGATGTAGGCTATTGACAAACTATGGATGTAGGAGAGGGTCCCACCTATACTGCTAGAGATACAGTATAGTGTGACTATGGAGGAGTGGGAGCATATGACGAATGTTAGACTGATTGGGATCTAATGCTATAGGTATATAACCTAATATCCTAGCTTGATGATCACACTCATGGAAAGATGGGATTCAGTGACCAACACATTTCATTTACTGATGGGTGAGATGATTGTCACCCTAGAGATTTTTTACAGGATCTTATGACTACCGATTGTTTGGGATCTTGTGTATTTTATTTCTTTAGAGGAATCAATGGATCCAATTATGGTTATATTTGTAGAGGTAATAGGTGAGATGAGGCACCATAGCACTAGCCTTAACTATGGAGATATGTACATCGTTAATCCTTAGGAGAGGAGGTTGGTCATTTTGATGATGGAGGTGGTATATTGTTTTGCCTTACCAGATACTGAGGGTGGGATATTCCCATGAGAACTGATGGGAGTGCTCTAGGATATGATGGAGGAGCAGATTTTTTTTTCCAGGGCACTGAAATTCCTAGTGAAGCTATATAGGGAGCTGTGGGCCTATGGGAGATTGCAGCAGTTTAATTTTTGTTGCACTTTCTACTACATTTTTGGGAATATGAGCATATCATATGTGTGTGGCTAGTTGGTTTTCCCTAGCATGATTGGTTTGGTGGTGGCCAGGTCAGAGTTGGATATAGACGGTGGGTACCAGTTGGTGGGAATCATCAAGTGGCTAGGACCACACGTGATGTTTTATAATATAGATGATTATTAGAGGGGATTTTTGGGGTCGATATTGTATGAAGGCCCTACATTGGATATCCATCCTACAGAGGCATGAAAGAGGAGCTAGAGGAGATGTAATTAGAGAGGTGGATACAGGGGCAGTGCATGCCAGTGAGCACGAGTTGACACCCGTGGATAGGGTTGGATGATAGTTTAGTCTAGAACAGGACGTACCCCCACCTTTCCCATAGTATAGGAGAGATGACATGGAGAGACCTATGTCTCGACCACAACCAAGTGTGCCTACAGGGCAGGAGGAGCAGGAAATGGATAGATGGATCAATGATGTTGGGGTCACTGATAGATATAGGCAATGGTGGGTGGCACAGCTACAAGCGTGCACCATCAGGATAGAGAAGCTAGACTTAGCCACCATCACAGTGCAGAGGAATACCTTACAGGGTCAGGTGGCTACCCTTCAAGACCATATTACATCTTTACAGGGGAATTTTACTGGGTCAGAGGCACATATTGCCATTACACAAGCTTAGGTGGCGGCCTTACAGGGACAGGTAACATATGGACCAATGCCCGCACATGGTGGAGATGGATATGGGGGACATGTAGCCACCTTACAAGCACATGTAGCAGGTTTACAGGGCCATCTGGCCACTGCACAGGTTCAAGTTGTGACCTTACAGGCCCAGGTTATAGTGTAAGCACCTCCATAGACTTAGGGACAAGGTCCCACACTACAGGAAGTTGTGGCGTGACAAGAGGGCATGATCACAAGTACAGGGTCCGAGGCAAGTGTTAGCAAGGTAGAGCTCACAGGTTACTATGAGACCTATGGAACCACCTCAGACGGTGTCGATGGCGAGGTTCAAGGATGCCTTGAACGAGACATGGTATTACCAGGATCATCTGACATGACTGTCAGAATAGATGTCCCTTCCTATGTTGAGTACAGGGCACAATAGGTAGTAAGTGAGAGGAATAGATACTGCACTCATAGTTTAGAGAGAACATGGGGCCAATGAGCCCAAAGATAGGGTTAGGGAGAGGCTACGAGTTCACAGTTGCTGGTCCAAGGTGAGGGCCAGGCAGAGATTAGGCCGAGACACGTGATAGGTGGAGAGATGCTAGCAGGTCACCAAGTTGGAGGAGAGGAGGAGGAGACAGATGAGACATGCATGGATATCAGGTGGGGTGATGATTAGTCACTTGATATGATCGGTGTATTTATTATTGGTATATACCAACCTATGTGCCAATGATAGGGAGGATGTATATGAGGCTTTTGAGATTTGGATTTTATACTGGCCTGCATGCCAAAGATAGTGAGGATGTATATGATAGAGTTTGGAGATACTGAGTATTTATTTGTATCGGTGTACATTTGTATTGATACTTAGATGTTCTTATCATTATATATGATGATATTTATGGTATGGATGATTTACTTGCATTTGAATTTTCATTGTTATTGTGTATGTGATGGAAACTAGGTGAATTAGGCATGATTGAGTCGAGGTCATGTAGGGATGATGGAGTTGAGGTATAGGCATGTTTGAGTTAGTTCAGTTAGGCATGGTGGAGGCAGGTATAGGTAGTTAGGCATTGAGTCAGTTAGGTCAGTTAGGCATGGTTGAGTTTAGGTGATTTAGGCATGATTGAGTCAAGGTCAGTTAGGCCTGGTGGAGTTAGGTCAGTTAGGCATGGTTGAGTTTAGGTGATTTAGGCATGATTGAGTCAAGGTCAGTTAGGCATGGTGGAGTTAAGTCAGTTAGGAATGGTTGAGTTTAGGTGATTTATGCATGATTGAGTCAAGGTTAGTTAGGCATGGTGGAGTTAGGTCAGTTAGGCATGGTTGAGTTAGGTTTTTTGTTTTGATTTAATTTCCAAGTTTATTAGTAACATGAAAAAATAAATGATGATGAATATGTATGATATGATGTTGTAAGAAATAGGTAATTATACATGTTTATATACTTGTATGTTTGTTTAATTTCCAAGTAATGTAGAATATGGAAACTAACTAATGGTATAATGTAAATAAAAAAGTGGGGGTGAAAATTAGTTAGGGTAAAGAGTGGCTGAGCTAACCTCTAAGGGCCCCATGCCCTTGAAGTGTTGCCTACATAGCCCCGATGAAAAGGGGCCTCAAGCTGATGTAGTTCTCCCATAAGCTAGGGAAGAATATGATGAGGTAGTGGGATGGGTTGGTAGGTTTTAGGCATGGTTGAGTCTAGGTCATGAAGGAAGGGGTGAATTGAGGTCATTTAGGTGTGGTTAAATTGAGGTGTCGAAGGCTTGGTCCTGTATAGGATAATCAACAAGTAATGAAGAAGGTGAGTGGTAAGAGGTGACCAAAAGAGCCACCTATTTGAATAAAACCATAACATGTCTACTACACCGAAGATGGGCTTATGAAAATAAGAACCTAAAGGTGTTTTTATGATTGACTATTCTAAGGGTTAAGAAAGTGATATGATTACGAAATTTCACATTTATGGCATGTCCCTTGAGTGGGTAGGAAATTAGGGTGAAAAGGCAATGAAGTGAAATTGGTTGGTTTTTAGCGTAACCTGGTGTGAGACAACATACCTACTTGGCAAGAGTCCCAAGATCAAAATAGGAAAGTCCATGACAAAAAAAGTTAATATTTTTCTTTTTGCTTTTGCTTTTGTTTTTCTTTTGATAGATTGATCGATGTGAGAAGTCTATCTTCGATGAGTATATTTTCTCCTTGAGGTCTTCATGAAGCTGATCAATGCGAGAATCTTCAAAATATTTTTATTTTATTTTTTTCAAGAATAGTCTTCTTATTATGATAAATTATGTACAATATGGCTAGCTTGGTATAGTTTTCCTTCGAGGGAGCAGTCTATTTATAGCAGTGAGAAAGAAAATGTAGATGTCCTTTTTGAGGGAGTCATATTTTTGCTGGAATTTTGACTCAAGGAATTGAATCCCATTTTACTTTGGAAATTGTTTTTCTTTTGACTTTTAGGTCATGGAAAATACTATAAAGGTTGAAGGCTCTTATGTTGCAAACAAAAACATAACATACAAAGGTTAACTATGAAAGAGAGGGTGTAAGTGATGAACGACCATGGGATTCCATCTTGAAAAAGATGAAAAGTATCCATGAGAATCATGCCATGAGTAGAGTCATGATACTCATATTGAATACAAGTTTGAAAGGTAATGGGTAATCACATGATCCTGGTTTAGTCATTGATCCTTAAAATGGGTAAAATAGAAGGTGAATGGTGCTCAAGGAATGAGTGTTGAATAGACAAGAAGTGATATATGACTTAATTCAATAGTAGAATGGTCAAAGATGAAAGGAATTGAGGGGCTTAGGTTCAGGTTTACCTTTGAGTGAAGACAAATAATAAGCACCTGATCCATAGGTATGAGTAATGATATAAGGTCTAAGCCAATTAGGAGAAAATTTTCCCCATTTACTTTTTTCCTCTTTTGTTACATGTTGATTTTCCTTCAAGATGAGGTCACTAACCTAGAAGTTTTTTTCATGGAAACATTTATCATAGGAATGTTTCATATGATCTTGGTATAATTAGAGGTAGTCAACAACATTAAGACAATGCTCTTCCAATAACTCGAGTTGTGCCAAACGATCTTGGTGAAAGTCATCATCATTGAGCATCTCTTTGAGTGAGATATGAAGAGATGGAATCTGGACTTAAAGAGGTAGAATAGCCTTTGTACCTTAGATGAGAGAGAAATATGTGGTAGAAGTTGATGTACGAATACTAGTGTGATAATCCCATAATGCAAAAGGAATTTTCGTATGCCAATCCTCTCCAATATCAACCAAAAATTTCATAATAATATTGTTTAAGGTTTTGTTGGTTGATTCAGCTTGGCCATTTGTTTAAGGGTAGTAGGGTGAAGAAAAATTGGTTTGTAGGCCAAAGGAATCAAAAAGCTTCTGTAAGGTTTTGTTTTTGAACTATTTTTCGTTATCAGTGATGAGACGATGAGGAACACCAAAGTGATAAATGATGTGATGGTTGATGAATTCACATATTTTCTTGGCTTTTACCAAAATTAGAGGTATGGCTGCTACCCATTTAGTGTATTATTTACTATCAATAATAATCCATTGATGGAATTATGAAGAAGGGGATTGATCTCTCCAACAAGATCAAAACCCCATTGAGAGAAAGGCCAAAGGTCTTTTACAACCTGTAAGGCATGACTAGGCATGTGATGAATATTAGCATGTTGATGTCACTTCACACAAAATTTGACATAATCAAAATAATGATAGTGTAAGGTTGGCCAATAATAGCCTATGCAGAGAATGTGTTTAGTGACAGCTAAACCACTGAAGTGACCTCCAAAAATTACGTTGTGAACTTCCTTGATGGTGTAATAAACTTCAACATTAGTAAGCAATCGTAAGAGGATATTGTCAAAGCCACATTTATAAATAATACCACCCATGATGACATAGCAAGAGACACTTTTGAGAAAGGATCATTGGCCATTACGAGTAAGGTCTAGAGGTAGAATTGAAAGGGAAAGGTAGTCAACAAACTGCTTACACCAAAGGTCAAGTGGGTCAGGTTGAATAGTTCTGATGAGGTTAACATATCGAAATAGATAAGAAATTGAAAGTTGATTGTAACCTTTCTATAGTGACAAATATTTTTGATTTGGAAGGTAAAGTGGGTATCTGAGAAGCAAGTTAGGCCATGTTAACCATAAATTTGTTAGTGGAATATGGAGTGGTTTGAATTTCATAACCGTCAAAGGTAGTCAAAAGTATGTCTACACGATGCTTGTACTTTTGAAGTATTTCATTATGACATTGGTATATACCATTGACTTGATTTACAACCAGTTGAGAGTTGCAAAAGATATTAATTGATTTAACTTCTAAGCTGATGGTGGTTTGAAGTCCTAATACCAGTGCTTCATATTCAGTGATATTGTTAGTACATTCAAAATCTAGTTTGAAAGATAACGATATAGACTCACCATCGAGAGGAATGAGGATAACTCCAGCACCACCCACACACTGACATTTGGAACCATTGAACAATAAGGTCATTTGGTAAGTGGTATCATCTAATGAGAGGGTACCAATGGATTCATTTGGGAAATCAAAGTTAGAGGTTTGATCTCTGGAGAGAGGTGCATTTGCAAGTTGGTTAGTGATAGTTTAGCCTTTGACATATTTTTGATGGATGAATTTGAGGTCTAGGTCTACAAGAATCATGAGCCAACATGCATCATGTTGATGTTGGTAGGGGTTGGCGTACATGTAATGTAGGGGGGCTGTATCAGTGAAAACAAAGGTTTTGTGGTTAAGTAGGTAATGGAAAGGTTTATTGGTAACAAAAAATAAGGCTAAGAAGATTTTTTTGGTGTGGGTGTATCGGGTTTCATATTCCAAAAGCATACATCTTATATAATAAACCATTTGCTCCCTATGTTTCTCATCGTGATGAGTGAGCATGGCTCCTAAGGAATGATCTGTAGCAGAAATGTAAAGGTAAAATGGTTAGTCATCCTTAGGAGGAATGAGTACAGGTGGTTAGAGGAGGTACTGTTTTAAGGCCTCAAAGGCTTTGTGACATTCATCATCCCATTTGAAGGAGACATCCTTTTTGAGGAGATGATGAAATGAGTGGCAGTAGTTAGATAGCTACGAAATAAAATGATGAATAGATTGCAACTTGTCTTGTAAACTACACAGTTGGTGAAGGTTATTAAGTGGAGGCATTTTGAGAATAGCCTTGATTTTAGCGGGATCAACTTCTATGCCATGCAAAGAAATGATAAAACTGATTTTTCCTAAGAGAACATTGAAGACACACTTCTTAGGTTGAAGGTGAACACAATACTTGATGAGACGGTCAAAGATGACCTTAAGGGATGTAACATGTTTGGCTAGATGTTTGTATTTTACAAGAAGGTTATCTAAATAATCTTCTAATATGTGATGCATGATGTCATGAAAGATATAAGTCATAGCTCGATGATATGTAGCACCATCATTTTTAAGGCCAAAGGGCATGACTTGATAATAGAAGGTCCCCAAAGGAGTGATGAAGGTGGTTTTGTGTTTATCTTTAGGGGTGACTAATATTTGGTTATAACCTGAGAAACCATCCATAAGTGATAGAATCTCATGGTCGGTGATAAGATAAACTAGGTCAATACTAGGTAGAGGAAATTCCTATTTAGGGTAGGAGAGGTTGGGATCTCTGAAGTTTGTCTAAGTGCGGAGTCCCCTTGTCATCTTTGTGACAAGAATTATGTTAGAGATCCATTAGGGATAATCAATGGGTAGGATGAAGGAAACCAAGAGAAGGCATTGAAGTTATTCTTTGAAAAGAAGAGAAATGCGAGGATGCATTTTCTACAGCTTTTGTTTTACGGTTTTGGCTTTAGGAATAGTTACGATATTGTGTGACCATAATATTTGGGTCACTACTGGGTATATCAAGGTAGGACCAAGCAAAAGCATTGCTATGATCTTGGAGGAATGGGGTAAAAGCTTCTCGTTTAGTAGCATCTAAATATTGGCCTATCTTTAGAATGTGTGGGTCATCCTGAGTGTTAATATTGATTTCAATGGTCGATTCATTTAACATGGTTTGCATCTCAGAAGGAAATGATCGATGAATATAAGAATCTTCCGCACCAAGATAGGTGAGAATAGAATTATTGTCCTAACATTGAATGACGTTAATAGAAGATGCATCGTCATCAATCATGTCAGGACATAGGAAGGGAATGGAAGAGGGAGCCTTGCTATCGTGTTGATAAGTCAGAGGTCCTATCGAAATGGTGTTTATGAAAAACAAAGTTAGGAGGAATGGATTCTGGATCCATAGACTTCGTGGATGAAGGTGGTGAATTCAGTAAATGGGGTGAAGAAAGTTTTTCATCCTCAATGAGTTCAACACGGGATTTCTTGGAAGATGGTTCAGAAAAACCAATACCACTATGATCATTGTGTTTACATGTGGTACACGGATTGACAATATGGAAGCCCTGTTTGTAGAAGCCAAAGATAAATCCCTTCCATGCATAACAGGGGAGGAAAGTGTGTGTGAAGTGGTAGTTGGTGCGAGATTGGAGGTTAGAGGAAAATGGTCATGTTTGGGAAGGTGGCTCGAGTGAGTAGGTAAAATCATCAAGTCCCTCATATGTTAAGTTGGTGCGAAGGTGGGGATTACCATAAGGGAAGACCTCACCTATGTGATGGTCATAACGAGCATGTTAGAGAAGGTTACCATACTCTTGAGGAGTAAGGAATGTGTTAATGTTCTATAGGTGATACTCTCCCAAAGTGAGGCATTGAAAAACACCTTCTAACTGATCGGTCATGGATGTGTTGGTAGAGGGAATAGATCAAGCACTAGGTGATTAGGAATAAGAAGCATTGGTTGGTTGAGAATTATATGGGTTAGCGGATGGGTCAGCTACAAAGGCTATGGATGCTATGGGAATAGAGGAGGTAGGTGTGGAAAAGGTAATAGCAGCATCATTGGATGGGGTTGTGGGTGAAGGAGAAGTGATGATAGTGGTAGATTCCTTTACTGGTATAAGGACATCATTAGGTCAGTACAACATGTTACATGTTTTGAATAGTGAAGGGTCAATGGGGATGGTATAGTTATGTCCTTCATGTTAAAATTTTACACAGTGATGTAAGGTTGAAGGAACACAATCCATGACATAGATCCAAGTTCATCCCAACAATAGGTTGTACAGGAACTCCCCCTCTGAGACATAGAATAGTTCCAGAATGATATTGGGGCCCACACAAACGTGGAGGATGATGGTGATGAGAGTGGAAGTGATTGCATCATTGAATGAACACAACATAACTAGGTTACTATGCATGTAATTTGAAGGGATGAGCATTTTATTATATGTGTGGGAGGATATGATGTTGATGTTGGAACTTCCATCAATCATAATGTGTTGAATGTGTATATTATCAATATAAACAGAGATAAAAAGGGTGGGATGAGGATCATCTAATTGGAGAGGTATAATCTTTTCGTTAGAGAAACTAAGGGTGACTACTTGGTGAGTAGTGGCAGGTGTAGAGGAAGGGGATAAATTGGTGACAAAAGTTACATGGTGAGGGGTGATAATGGAGACCATAAGCCTCGATGTATTGCAGAACCTCCTTGAGGGCCTATCGATGGGATTTAGAAGTTTGAATGAGGCCATACAAGGAAAATTTTAGAGGAGATTGGTGTAATTTTTATATCATTGTAAGATGGGAGACCCCATCAAAAATAAGATATGTGGGTCCCTGAATGGTTATTTTTAATGTAGATGTAGAGGGTATGTTGGGCACATGATTGGAGGATGGGCTAGTTGTTTTCTTCTTTCCTTTGTCTTTCTAGATGAGACTGGCAACTTGGATCATGTTAATCTGAGGAAGAGAGGTGGATGGAGAAGGTGTGTCAAGAAAATTATAATGACATGATGGAAAAAAACCTAGTGCGGGGTAAGAACCTTGTGAAATGAGTAGGGCACACTGGCATTTTGGTGGGGTTTTGGCTAGCTCTCCTATATGGACCATATTGATCTCAAAATTTGGAGGTGGATAAAAGGGTTGTGGAGGTGGTGATACAGGTCACTAAATAGGTAGTCGGAAAGGATGTGTAGAGATAGGTGGAGGTAGAACTAGGTCTTTTTCTAGAAGATCATTGTCATCAAAGTTTTGTTAAAGAGGAAAAAGTTGGAGAAGAATAGTTTTTAAAGCCTTATAATTTTCTACATCATGTCCTGGCACACAATGGTAGGCACAAATTTTAGTATCGTCAAACCATTTTGGTTTAGGCTTAAGTGGTCCGTAAGGTCTAAGGGGAGGCAATGTGATGATAGAGTTCCTTAAAAGGTTATCTACAATGTTGGCATAAGACCCTACCAATGGATCACAATGTGAGGTGAGAGTGGGTCTAGATTGAAGTGTAGGTTATTGTGATGTGTGAGGTACTACAGGAGGTGGAATTGGAGATGGGATAGGTTTGACCATCGGTTTGGTAGGTGGTACTATTTTAGGCTTGGGTTGTACCTTCTTGGGTAGAGGCGTAGTAGATGAACTAGCAATAGAAGGTGTTGTAGGCTTAACTACCTCTTTGGAGGGTAGTGGGTTTTTCAATTTAGGTTGCACCTTCCTAGGAAAATGTGAAGGAGGCATACGTGATATAGAGGGGAAAACATATGGTGGGAGATAATGAGTTAGCCAAGGTGATAAAGGAGGCATGGTGAAGGTTGCTAGTGGAGGCAAGGTAGAAGGTATGGGTTGAAGAGAAGGAAATATCATAGGTACTGATGTTGTTACTATAAGTGGTGGGGGTATAGGTGGTAAGAAAGATGTGGGTAATGGCGAAGGTGTACATTGTGTTGATAGGTTGGGTGTAATAAAGGATTGTGATGAAGAGGTAGGTTGTTGCACTTTTGATTTTCCTTAGATAGGTGGTTTCTTAGCTAAGGTTGACGCGTGAGGTAATAGGATAGAAAAAATACATGAAGGTGAAAAAGGTCTTGTGGGTGAAAATGGTGTGTGAGGCCTAAAAGGTTGGGTCTTCATTTTAGGTGGAGGATTGGTTTTTGTGCAGGCTTGGGAAGATGTGGCTAAATCCAACTTAATGGGCAGATGGACTAGGTTTGACATTGGCATGACACCCAAGGTAGTGATGGGTTTGGATGCAAGGGAAGGTGTGGATATAGGTAGGTTCTTAGGCATAGGAATAGGTTTAGTGTTTGTTAAAAGTTTGGATGTAGGAAAGGGTGATGAAGAAGAGGCCATTTCATTAGGCATGGTCATGGTTGATTGGGTTTCTTGAAATACCTTTGGATAGATCATGGAAGTATCTGTAGGTGACATTTGCATTTGGGTTGAAAAGGGTAGCCAAATGCATCCCCAAAGCATGGAATTATCAACGTAATCCAAGCATTCGGCCAAGTGTGAAAATGACATTATTGTAAGAGAAGATGATGTTGGATTAGTAGCAATCCCTATAAAATATGTCTATGAGACAGGGAACTGGTTGGCTTTAGATTCTATAGGTAAGGGATCTAAAAGTAGGTCAACATGATTGTGGAGTACTAATGGGGAATTGTCCCCAACAGACAATGGGGCATCTAAAGGATCCCCTATAGTTAGGGTAGATAACAGTTGGGATGAGGTAGTTTCCTTTTTTTGACAAAGAGGAAAGAAAAGATGAATCTCCCATGGGTAGGAGAGTTAATACCATAGGTTGTTCATTAGGTTTCAAGTTAAGTGGCAAAATGACATTGGCAGAAGTTTTGGACTCCTCCTTGGGTGAAGGGGGAGATGAAGGCAACTCCTCTATGGGTGAAGGAGTAGAGGAAGTAGGCTCCTCCATAGGTAGAGGAGCAAGAGGAATCTGGCTCGAAGAGATGGTACAGTGTCAAGACACAACATACAGAAGGGATGGTATAGTGTCAAACACAACATGGACCTTGTGGACATTACTATCATTAGTTGAAGGTTTTCCAGTTTGGTTTGATGACGGGGTATGGTTAGGGAATGAATTGTTAAAGATATGAAAATTATGATTGGTAGGTATGTTTGGGTTGTCCAAGATGAGATCTCCATTATCTAACATTTCCTAGACAATGTTCTTGAAGGTTATACAATTACCATCACTATGGCCTTTTATGTGATGATAGTTACAATAGTCATGTTCCTTGTACCATGTAGGCATAGGATGAGTGGGGTCAAAACCAGTATGTGGTTTTATGGGTGGAAGAGTAATGGCTTCATCCTTAAGAACTTTTTCTAATACTAAAGAATAAGGCTCCCAAATTGGAGTGTATTTTCATTTCTCCTGTCTGAACTAAAAATTTGTAACAAGAGAAAGGTTGGAGGTAGCTTTTGATTGATTAGAGGGGTGAGATGGGCCAGCCATTAAAACCATTGAGTTGGTAGATCCATTAGCTTTTGAATAATTTTTTTGGGGTTTTGAAGAGGAAGAAGCATCATTTGATTTAAATGTGGCATTTTTTTAGGCAATTGAATTTTCTTCTCTTCAATGGCATGAATTTCCAATTTTTGCACCATGGTAAATGCTTCGTCAAAGGTATACATGAAGGTGTTGTACTTGCATATTTGGTGAGATGTGCTTGGCACAAGCTCTAGTAAACAACTCTATAAGCTCGGTTTGAGGCAATTGGAATGTTATCTTATTGAGGAGGATCTGCCAATGAGTGAAAAAATCGGTGATAGACTCATCATCATATTGTCGAGTTGAGTACAAGTTGGTCATAGTGACCTTCTTGACGATATTGATTGAAAAATGGTCCAGGAAGGCTTGAGCCACTTGATTAAATGAGTAAATGGAATGTCAAGGAAAACCACTATACCAATCTAACGCGGGTCCCATTAACCACATGGGGATTTTTCATAGGAGTAAAGCATCTGTCATGGGCGATTAGATAACACCCATGTTTGAAAGACCACAAGTGTTGTTGCGGGTCTTCTTTATTATTAAGATGGTTAAATTTGGGCATTTCCCAATGCATGTGGTATGGGTGAATGGGAATAGACAAAAGGATGGGCTCATTTCAGATTTCATCGTAGGTTAAGGAATTGTGAGAGCCAAAAACTAATGCTTCTAATGTTTGGATCTTTTCCATCATCATTTTAATAAGGGCATTGGTGGGTTGTGATGACTGGGCACCCCCTGCAATATAAGGAGGTTGATGATGGATGTATGATGTGGATAACATCCATTATATGGTGGTGCCGAGTATGAGAAATGTGAAGGGGGAATAGATGCAGGTAGAAGGTATCCTGAATAGGAGATAGACGAGATTGGGGGTTGTTGGGTATATGTATAGGTAGGTATGTGGGGTAGTCGTAATGACTCTTGTGGTAATTAGGGGTAGGGACTGCGGGATGGAAAGCATGAGGTTTTGGAATGGGGTATGGGTTACTGACACCATGGGTGGTTGCGATGTAACAGGTATATATGAGGTGAAGGGTGCAAATGGGGCTATGCTCAAGGTGACTGACGAAGGAATAGTTGACACCACAGTTGCGATAGATGCCATAGGTGCAGTGGTTATAGAGGATGTGGGCTCCAGTTGAGACACCACGGGTGGTAAGCTGGATGAAGGTAATGCTGAGCTAGTGGTAGTTGACGCAGAAGTGGGGGTGAGGGCAGGAGGGATAGACAATAGCATGTCGTATACCAAATATCCTGATGAGTCATGTGTAGATGAGAGGGTGAGATAGTATTGTAGGGAAGCAGGATTCTAGTGAAGGAGTCTTGTGAAATCCTCATCATGCTGATACTAATGGTAATGGGTTGAGTTGGATCCATAGGTGACATGATGGAAGTCGAAGCGATGGGATAGGCAGGAAGTGGATGAAGGCTAGCATAAAAACACAAGGTGTTGGCTTGGCTATGAGTCAAAACCATGTGAGTTAGCATAACGCTTGGTAATCTATTCTCTCAAAAATGACATATAAAAACAGAATAAATGAAGAAAAATAGGTTCCATGGAAGATGTAAACTAGTCATTGTTTTAATTAAAAATTAAAACACGAGGAACTGACAGTGGTTAGGGTAACCAATGACAGATGGGATGGTGAATGATGATGGTCAGGGTGACCAATATCAGTTACTGTGGGAAATCAACAATTTTACAAATGAGGCAAAAAACTAATGAAAATGAAATAAAGAAGTTGTATTTGACTGTGATTTTAAAATTCTAGGGGTATGATGATGTCCTGAGAACTTCAAAAAGAATAAAAGATTTGATGAGTGCTATTTTTATTAAAATGACCAAAAAAACTAGAAACCGAAAATGGTTAGGTACACCAATGATGGTCAGATGTAAACCAATGACGGTTGCTGGACCAATGTTCGTCACTGTGAAATTTGAGAAAAATGAAGAAAATTTGATTTTGTGAATTAAGTCAGATGGAATATCAATCAGAAACTTGAGTATGATAGTAATGGACCTTGACATAACTCAGAAATAGTTAGAATACACCAACTATGATGGTGGTGTGTGAAAGGAAGAAGAAAATGAAGAATGTGACCTCACAACTTAAAACACAACTCAAGAAAAAGCTAAGAAAAACATGAAATCCTATAAGTTAATTTTATGTTTTAGCTTATGCTATTTAAGAATGACTTGTGAACAAAACACAAGTTTTTGGTTGGAAAGGTATCCTATGAAGAGGAAATATCTAAGGATGGTTTCAAGTTATTTTTTTGTAGGGGTGGTCATTTCTCTGAGTTAATGAATGGATAAAGAAACTAGCTGGGCACCCATTGTCAATCCTCTGATCGTGTGATCATTAACGACTTCTTCTAAGTAAGGTGTTGTTTAATAAGGTGTGTAAATTTATATTTTTGAAGTTTTGAAAAGAGAGAGAAGAGAAAGTGCTCTACAATTCAATTATGTCAACCATTAGTTGGGCGTGACTTCCAATGTATAGGTTACCCTCAGTTTTAATGTGAGCTAAAAATTCTAGCATAGAAGCATCAAATGCAAGTATTTTAGAACCCATATTGAAATGTTATATTCAATGTAAACAAAGAGTGAATAGGAAAGAGAATTGAATTTCATTAATGCAAATGCAATAAGAAAAAGAATGATTCTTTTTAGTTCTAAAATACAAATGTCACTGAGACAAATATAAGAAAGAGAAGATTTCTAGGGAGAGAATTTAATGTTAACTTCCTTTTGAAAAGGAAACAAACATACTACAGTTCCCTAAGGATGAATAAATGCAAGGAAGCTTGGATGGGTCCCACTAGAGTGTGCCAAAATGTTTCACCAGATTATTAATAAATTAATAAAACAGATAAGGGGGTGATAGGGCCAAGGAGGAATACATGTTTGTGATGTTGGTTGAAGGTTTTGCCCGCATTCTGATTTCCTAATCCAAGTTGACTACGAGAGCTTCCTTTTGTCTAGGAGGAACTACCTGTAAATGTAAAACAATACCACCATATAGAATTAAACAAAAAACTGAGTGGAATGTCCTAGTGGGAGCTAGATTCGGGAAGCGTGATGCTTTCTTAATAGGCTTATCAATCCACTTTTATATAATAGTATTATATGCTTTTACCCTAACGTAGCTTTCCAGACACAGAGACCATGATCTTCAATCAGGAATTGCAACCAACAATTTAGTTTATCTATGTACTAATACCAGTTAGGGATAACTGATCTCGATTTTCTATGGTGAATGAGGTCAAAATGGGTCATAAAAAATTATTCAAGTTCTCTCTGTGTCTACACATAGAGATGGGGAGGTCTATGGAGAGGTTTCAAGTAGATTATAGGTACTTAGGTGAGGCTTTTGTGACTGGTTTTTTTGGGGTGGTTAAGGTCTAATTTAGTAAACACCTGACATGATATATAGTAACTGATGTTTTTCTGTGTGACTGATGTCGGTGAAGGGAGAACTAATGATGGTTACAGTAATTGGTGTCGGTAGGGAAAATTTGGAGAAAGATGCACTTAAATAGTGGTTTTGGGATACTCTATGTGATTGTGCATGGACAATGGAGGTTGGGACTGGTTGGGTTAATGTGATAAAATGGCCTTGATAAAAAATCATAAATGATGTAAAAGATTAGGAGGTGAAAGTATCTGAAAAGGCCAATTGTGGTAAGTTGGATAGATTAGTATGAGGATGGAAAGTGTACGGATGTGTAGAAAGATAAATTATTGAGCTGAATAATAAATTTTAGTGGAATAACATAGATAAATAAATGAACCTAATTTGTAAGTACAAAAATGATACATAATCAGATGCACTTACGTGTTCCTACAAGATTTGTGGGTGAAGGAAGGTGATGGTTGATCTTTGAACCTGGTGGTTAGTGCCATGCTAGTGCTTCCCAGAGCATCATCGTGAATTCCAATGCCTTCAAATCAGATCTGGTACTTTCTTGGGCCTTTGGCTGGATGTATTTTGTTGTCTAGATGCTGAGAAAACTTTGTTTCATGTTTGAATTCAGATAGCTCTCCCAAAACTCAAATTAACCAAAATGGGAAAAAGGTTTCCAAATTTTATATATGGTGATCGATGATGATCAAGGTGATAGGAATTGGTTGAGGGTTAACTGAAATTGGTTAAGGAGGGATATCCTAGGTTTACAAAAAATAGCCTGATTGTTGCTATTTTTGGTGTGGTCTCCATTCTTTATCTGATTATTGAGTGATAGATTATGGAAGGATGAGTAAGAGTCCTCTTAGGTTTGTTAACAGGATTTAATTCTAGGTTTAGAATAAGTCCTAGTTGGTTAGGATAGGTTTAGACTTGGTCTTAGGTCATTAATGAGGTTTGAGTTGGTCATTTGAGTGAGGTGACTAGGTGAGTTGGATGGAAAAGGTGTTTAAGTGAGGATATTAATTAATTTAATTAAGATAATTAATTTAACTAATATGTGCACTAGGGAATATGAATGGATAGGATATGGTTAATTTAATTGATGGGGTAGTGCTCCCGTATATTTTCCTTTTCCTTAGTTCTTTAGAAATTTTGAGTTCTCCAAGTCTTTGTTCGTGTGAGATATTGAATCGAATGACCAACCTAGGCCAAGGATTTTTGAAATGTATTTAACCTAATTGGTGACGGTTAGGGAAATGGCGTCGGTTGAGATATAACCAACGTCAGTCAAGGTGAGAATATCTAGGTTGGCCAAAAATAGCCTGATTGTTGTTATTTTTAGCATGGTCTCCAATCTTCATTTGAGTCTTGAGTGATAGATTACAAAAGGATGAGTAAGAGTCCTCTTAGGTTTTTTAATAGGAGTTAAGTATAGGGTAGGCTTGGACTTGGTCTTAGGTCATTAATGAGGTTTGAGTGGGTCATTTGAGTCAAATAGCTAGGAGAGTTGGCTAGGAAAGGTGGTTAAGAGAGGATATTAATTAATTTAATTAAGATATATAATTCAATTAACATGTGAACTAGGGGATATGATTGGGTAGGATATGGTTAATTTAATTGATGGGGTTTTAATGGAAGTATGACCCAATTTTGGTGTCTACAAATATATCCATTACTAAAAAAATTGGTGAATGTGATGATGTCATTGAAGAGGGAAATATTTGAATGAGTTTCTTCTCAAAGAAGAAAAAAAAATAGATTACAAGAGCACCCTGAAGGCTTTCCTTGGAGGCCCCACCTATCAATACAAATTTTAGGAGTAAGGAAAATGTAGAGGAGCTTGAACAAGAAATTAAGGGTGGTTATTTCCTAGAAAGTGATGATTTTGAGAACGATACACAAATCAGATTTTGTGAGTATTCTAGAGGTGATGAAGAAGATGAAGAATATGCACCCAGTTTATCATGTGTGGTATTCACCCATTCTTAGTTTGATAAAGGAACATCTCCCTCCATTGTTGTAAAGAAAAATAATACTGAAGATCCTCCTGTGGTGACTCCACAAAATAAAATAATTAGTCGAAGATCTCTATGCCCACCCTCCATGGAGTCTACATTATTGAATCCTGATCTTGTAGCAAGTAAGAATGTTCCCACAATCCCATGTAAGTCTTTTGATGCCTCTTCCAAGTCCAAATCTAAATATGCCCTTGTAAAATCTAGTACTTTAAAAGCTCCTAGGGTACCTTTCAAAATTCCCTCCATTCCCCAATAATATACTCATGCTTCCAAACCTGTTCTAAATCCAAAGGCAGTCCCTTCATTACCTTCACCTACATCTTATACTTTTGATTTTATAGAATATGTGAACAAAGCCAAAGTCCAAATTACTGAAATTGAATATGTGCAGACTCATCCTGAATAATTTGACAGGTTTTTCTGATACATCAGGAGTGGTAGTCTAACACCCAATGTTGTAACTTCTAGTTCCAAAGGAATGTTACCAAACCCACCTACACCTCCCTCACAAAACATATTTTCCTTAAGTGCATTCAAGAATAACAAGGTCGATCCTTTTTACATCTCCCTTCTTGTTGGAGAATATGTACTAAAAGAATCCATAATAGATTTTGGTGCCTCAGACAACGTGATGCCTTTGAAGGTAGCCAAGGCTCTCAAACTTACCATGACTCCACCCATTTTCTCTTGTTACTCTTTGGAGTCAAAAGAGGTCCCACTTGTATGGAAGTTCAAATATGCATAGGTTTCTCTCACCATATTTAGAGACAAGAAGGTTTCAGTGATGATTTTGGTAATAGACATACCAACCTCATTTGGAATGTTGCTGAGTAGAAGTTTCTACTGAGACTTGGGAGGGAAATTTTAGATGAATTGGTCATCCATAACCATACCAGTAAAGGGAGACATGGAGAAATTTATTCCCCAGAAGAAGATGAGGTACACGATATGAAATTTTAGAATCCCAGAAGATAACATTTTATACCAAGCTAACAGGTAGATGAATCACTTTGTGACAATCGAGGAGGAAGAGGATATTCCCATTTTATAGGGCCAAACATGCCTTCTTGGAGAGGCATAGACTTTGAATAATTATTGATTAGATTTGAGATGCAAGATGGTAGTCCTGAATTTCCAGATGATGTAAACCATGAAGAAGAAGAAATGGTTCTTGATGATTTTCAAGAAGAAAAATCAGATTATATGCTTATCTGTGATGAGGAGTTATTCTCATTCCCATTTGGGCATGAAGATGACCTCATCCAGGCCATCTATGGAGAGACAAAAACATCTTGTGATGAACCCGTGAAAGGTTTGAAAGAACTACATGTACAAGAATTTCCTAGATCCACAGAAGAAACTAAAGATCTTGAACTCCTGATGCAATCCATGAACCTATAATATAATCACAAATCTGATTTGAAAGTTTCAATCAATGTGAATTTTGTCTATGTTGAAACAAAGAAAGATGATAAATATGATTCCCCCCTTGAGCTAATGATTGATTGATGCAATGATGAAATGGAGATATTTTCTTTCCCATTTGAAGAAGAAGACTCTCTCCATAATGAAGAAATTGAAACAAGGATTTTTGAGGCCTTTGAAGATGAAGCTCCTCTTGATGAAGGATTGATATAATGCAATAATTCCTAATATAGTGAAGTAATCCCTCTAGATATTTTCCTTGAGCTACAAAATAAATATCCTTCGAAGGCATACAAAGATGAGCTACATGAAGTGACAAAGAAGATCTCTATGCAAGAACTATTAGATGTAGTGTAAGTTATGGAATACCCCGAGATAATTCTTGATCTCTTAACTCATGTCATGGCCATATAATACAAGTATGCGGTTAATTCCGGTCCTCCCATCAGTACTTAAACTCCTCACAGTGGAGTAGAAAAAAAAAGATAAGTCCAAGGTTTCTCACAAAGAAGAGGTCAATGAGCATAGTTTTGGGAAAGAAACGAATTGGTAATATTCAAGAAATTTGAAAGAAAACTAGAATTGGGGCAGCAGTAGGATGCTCACTAGGAAATCAACTATGTGGAAAAATGCAGAATGTAACTGTCTTCATGAAAATGATTTCAAAGAGGATGAAGGTAATGGAATTTCCAAGTGAAGACCTAAGCATCAATAAGCTCACAAATACTCACTCCTACAAAAAGTATAGATGATCGTGAAGGCACCTATCTTTCATAAACAAAATTAAGGAGAGGAGGTTGATTTTTGAAACTAGTCAATGGCCTTGCAAAACAACATCACTCAGAGTTTCCCTCTCAAGGGTAAATTTTGAGAAATGAAAAGTGCTTCAGTGAAAGCAGGTTGTCCCCCGCCTTGTACCATAGGTGATTGCTAGGTTTTCTTCCCTTGATGTTGTGTGTTTCCATTCCTATTGTGTTTCGTTTGTTTCTTTTTCATCATTTTGTGTGTGTGTGTGTGTGTTTTCCTTCTTCACTCTCTCTCTTGTTTTAAGTTGTACATGAATCTGCAGAGCCCAATGGATAAAGCATTGGTTAATGGATCATATGGTCTAAAGTTGATATTCTAGATTCTCTATGTCATGTCTTTGTTGTGTTTACTCCATGTCATGTCCCCAAGCAAGAGCCAGTTGTTTTCATGTAAATGTGCAATAGGGAAATTGACAATTTCCAAGCATGACAACGATACCCCTATAGCAATTTTTTCACGTTTTATCATTCTGAGGCACCCCGGGTCTGCCCAATATGTCCAGTAACCTCCCAATTTATGTTAATTTATTCCCCTAGGTGATTTAGGAAATTCCATTCATTCCCCCTAGGTTATTTTAGGAGCTCATTAAAAGTTGCAAACTACAGGAAGTTATGGGAAGGGCTATCACTGGCCTTCCTAGGGATGGAACAACACCATGGAGCAGATAAAAAGAACTAAAATGGACATGAAGGTGATTCAAAGGTCTTGGGATATCATGGGAAAGATTCAAGAATATTTTGGAAGGGCTCAGAGAAGTTGGGGCAATTTTTCCAAAATTAGGGTTCGCAAGCCTAGTCAATACATAGGCCAAAACAACCACTGAGCTTCGAAAGGTGATTCTAGGAGCACCAGAGTGAGTTAGGAGAAAAAACAACATCTCTGGAAATATAATTCCAAGACCTACATTATAGTGAAATCATAATTTTTACAAAACTTTGGCACATTAGGTCTGCAAGTAGTTTGTCTCAGGCATAAGAGGAGTAACAAATTAAAAATCCTATTTCTAGGGATAAAATGAAAGAATCAAGACATTCTACCCACATAACTAGATTACAAAGGCAATTTCCAGTCATTATCATATTAAATTTTGGTGAAAATTTCCATTCGGAGCTCAAGTTATCATCATCACAAGTTGTCCTTTTGCAGCGAGTTCGGGAGTTAGCCAAATTTTGGGAGGACATGTGTCAGCTCCAGGAGCCTAGCAGTATTTTTAATCCCCAACATATTTGAGGTTCAAGGACATAAACCTTGGAAAAAATTTCCCAACCCCCATGTGATCTCTAGAACCCCATGTGACCATCAAAATTGCCAGTTCAGCCCCCAGGTGAAATTTAGAGCTCAAATCCCCTACCATCAGATCTCTGCCATGTGTCAGCTCGAGTTCCACCATGGAATTTTATTTCCCTCACAGGTCAGAGACATAAAACCTTGAAAAAATCACCCAATCCTCTAGGAGATATTTTTGGTCACCTATGTGACCCGCTTCCAGCCCCTCGGTGCTTTAAAGCTGTTTTGGGAGCATTCACTCCCTGCCATCAGATTGATGCCATGTGTCATCTTCTTGCTTACCATGGAAATTAATTTCCCTCATGTCTCTTTGAGGTGAGTTATTTTAGGGAAAAAATAATGCACCCAACTCCAACTCCAAAATTCGAAAATTTTCTAACTTATGGTTGTTTCTTATTGCTTCTAACTACTTCTTTATTGCTAGAAGAAAGTTACAGAGAACACCCCAATCCACCACTCCGTCATTGCCAAATCTCAAAAAAGATTCACCACAGAAATGAAATTGTCTACCCCATGGTGATACATAGGTCTCGGAATAACATTTCATCAAGATAAGAAGAAGAACAATGGAAATTCCCATTGCCATGAAATCAAAATTTGAAGAAATATTCCAAACTGGTGCACATATTGACAAACCATCTGATGTTAAGTTCTTATATCTTGAATTCCATTAAAAAATCATATTCAAACCTCCCATTTTTAGTAAGGAATTCTCGCAGTGAATAAATTTCACTTCCAGCTCCATGAAAACAAAGTTCAATTTCCCGTCAAACCAGCAACCGAATTGAAGAGAAATTTCACCAATGAGACAAGAAGAAAAAACCTATCACAATCGAGTTGATTTCATTAAAAACGGAGAAAAATACCAGACCTAAAAATTTCAAGCTTCATTAATGGCCACCATGACATAGTAGTGGAAAAAATTAGTGAGTTTCCTCTCCATTTCTCAGGGTTCCAGTGGGCGAAATCACACGAAAATTATCATTGAAAAATCTAGTTTTGCGTAAACTAGTTTTTGCACCATGAATTCCCTATTTTTTAGTGATATGGAAGGCTGTGTTTTTTATCAGTATTATACCCTCTTAGAAGAAATTTTCAAATTCCCGAAGATCTGGCAAGTGAAATCATCCGAAATTCAGAGGGAAGGGTCTTAAAAAAATCTAGTTCTCTCAAACTAGTTTTTGCACAATGAAGTTGCCAGTTTCTTAAGATATGAAGGGCTGGTTTTTTATCAGTATTCTACCCTGGTAGCTCTATACCTTAAGCTCTTATGAGATATAAATTAATTATTTTTTATTTATGAGCTTTCTGGAAATCGAATTATGATGAAAATTGGAGCACAAATTCGTGACAAAGAATCAAATCCAAAAAAGTTGTTCTCATCGCAAACAGAGGTTGTTTTAACCACTTACTAAAAATAGCATATGTTATATTTCCCCACATTCTATAAATGAAAAGTCCCACTAAATTGCAATTTCTATCGCTTAGGAAAATCAGAAAATGGGTAAAATGAAAAGTAAGATAGAAAATGAATTCTTCCCAAAATAACAGGTCCCCAAATATCAACCTGCTAAAAAAAGAAATGTGCTAAAAATAGTAATAAATCAGGAATAGAGGAGGTTGGAATATGGTATTCCAAAGCATCTATGAGAAAATTGGAAGGATTTTCACATGAGTTTGAAGATTCAGAGTTTCATCGTATTGAGCTTTCCATCAATGAGGATCAATAGACTTCATCAAGAGTGACATCTCCTCTTCTTCTTCTCTCACTCTTTCTCTCTCCTCTTCCCCTAGCTTTATCTCTCTTCTAAATGTTCTAATTTTATGTCAGGGTTGCACTTTTTCATATGTATTAATGTTCCTAATTTAATAATTCACCTTTATGTTATAAAAATGGACTTAAAAGTTTCCTAGAAAGTTGAAAATTTTTAAGTTGTGTGAGGACATATGAAAAGGCATTAGGGGTGGATGAAGAATCATATCTCATTCTTTAAATTGTAAAGCCATTCCCATTTTAAAGGGTTGGCAATTGATCTTGTAAACTCAAGAGTGCATTGTAATAGAAAGCAAAGGAGGTAGTTAATTTCTTCTACTTTCCTCCACTCTCAAATTTCTTCAACTCCCACACTATGTACAACTTCTGTTTAAGCATCAATACAAGAAAGAAAGAGTTTCATGCATTTTTTGATGAGGATATTTTAGACACTTTGAGTTCTCAATCTTAACTCATCTTATTCCATTTACAGGATTGTTTTCTTCTTAACTTTAATGCGTGTGTGAAATTTCTGGTTAAAGGGTGTGGGACTCTGATTTTCTACCCATGACATTAACCCGCTTTTCTCTTTTCTCACTACCCTTTCCCACTCTTCAAACAAATTCTTATCTAGCTAGAAATTGCTAGCTTTTTCGTAGTGGAGTGCCCCTATTAGATCCCCGGCCACAAGGCTAGTACGAAAATCCACCTTTACTTGTGTATGCATATACGAAAGCTGCATGGTTAAGTAGAGGGACTTAGATTCCCAGAGCGTTGGCAATAAACCCACAAGTGTTTCCACCTGACAAATTTTCTCGCCAACAAGTATGTTACCAGATATCAATGTATCTTTGAATTTGTAAAAATATTCCTTGACAATGATGCCACGATGGTGTTAGTACCCAAATCAGTCCCAACTTGTAATTCAAGTAGCATCAATGAGCTAAGCAGGATGTTTAGAAAAAGACAGGCCAAGATTTAATTCATTTTCTAGTCGGGGATGGATCTGTAAATCTCTTTGTCAATTTGACTTAGGAAATTTTTGATATGACCTCACTAAGGTAATGACCTACCCTACTACTTTAGGTTATGTCTGTAACTAGGGTGAGAGGACCCATTTTGGTAGCCTGTTTTTTTTAGAAGAACTAATGGGATAGAAATATTTAGTCTCTCTCTCCTAGGGAGTTGAAAGGAAACCTCAAGAAGATATGGTCAATGCAACCATTATCTAACTCTCATGAGTTGTAACACTAGAAAATGCAAATATTTCCTAGGCAAGGCTCAAGTTACTAAAGACAGTGATAATTTGAGCTTGCTTATGCATATTTTTGACAAAGGATGGACAGAACTAACATATTTCCTTAGCATTTGTGTATAAACAAGGAAAACATGGGTAACTTAGATGGATAAAATTGTTATCGATTGTAATTTTGATGTATTTATGGGAGATTAATCCGGATAAGGTTGATTATAAAAAATCCTTAAATAAACCTTAACAAATGTTGTAGGTAATTTGTTCAAGGTGCAAGATAGAGGTCACACAATTCAGAGCACTCCTTCAACTAGAATATTTATATTCATGGAATCTAAAGAATATAGGATTTCACACAAACTTTAAGAACCTAAACACAAAATATCATGCTAAATTATCAATAAATGTTGACAATTTTTTAACAAATAAATCTCAGATACCCTCAAGAACTAACAAAAATCCTAGATTAGACATATACAACTTGAATTTAAAACCTTTTACCACAGCATGAAGGAAAGATCCATCAATAATGCAGTTACAGTTGCCAAATTGACACTATTTAGACTTAAGACTTTGTGTAATTAAAATAAACTAATAGCACAAGATTGCAACAGGAATGTAAATAATTGATTCAAAGTAATTCATCTTGAAACAAAATAACATTGCTCATGAGAACACACACAAATTAATTCAAGAAACATCAATACTTCAACAAGGGGACATAACACCTATGACCTCAATTCTTACCAATGACTATACATGGCAATCATCTTGGTAAGAACGTTTGGGAACATATGAAGAAAAAATAAGTTATCTCATATTAACTCAACTTAAGATAGTACAATTGGTTCTCTCCTTTATCTCTCTAAAATCTTAGAAAAATTTAACCCCCCTTATGAGAGATCATTCCTCTCGTATATATAATTTCTTTCCTCTCATCTTTTTCATTTTCCCCCCAAAAGTGTGAATCTTCAAAATAATATTCCCCTTTATGACTCACAATCTGATCTATTCTCATGTTCTTAGGTGGAGGAATTGTGAGTGATTTACATTCTTTCATTATCTTAGAATGACGGGGATGCCACATTTTCTTATCTAATTTAATATTTGGAAAAACAAGTAATAACTTTATGGAAATTCCTTGAACACTTCAAATATTTCTAATGTGACCATTTTCAGCCTCTAGTTTCAAACATCAGCTTCGAAATATGCACAATAATCACCAGATCCCATGATTTGACTAGTCCTCTATGTGTAACTTTTTTTCATGTTTAAGTATATTTTCTTTCAGATAGTAACCAATCACTTCACCTTACTTCCTTCGTGTGGGATGAGCAGCAAATATTTATTCATTTAATGATGGTGATTCCATCCAATTCAGCTTGTCTGCACCATTTTAACTATAAATTCATCTTTGTTTCTTAATTAGTGGGCATCCCCTTTCTATTATTAGACTTGAAAATCTACTATGAATATCTTTGTTGGTGCAATGGTGAAAGTAGCTGTAGCAACTAGCTTGAAGGAAAAATCATCAGAAGATTTATTCAAAGTTACAGACACCGGGGATAACAAAGGGCTACTTGAAATATCGATAAGTTTGGATTTCCATCCTTTTAAGATTGATCAGAATCAATCATGTTTTCTCATCCTTCCAAACAATGTATTATCATCTGTTCCAGTGGGAGCGCTAGAAAACTCCAGAAGAATTGAATAAATTCTAGATTAAAAGGAGACTTGTTGTGACAGGGACAACAGAATATGAGTTTCCCTTTCTGTGCAATGAATGATTTATGTTGAAAGAGGTTCCCCATGAGTCTTACATACTTTATGACAAGACTTCAATTCATATTGTGCCTGCCATTTCTCACAAAGTAGAGGAATTGGAGTAGTAAATCATCTCTCTAGAATAAGTTCTAACATGACTAATGCCACCTCAAAAATATTCAATACCAACACCATAAGCAAGAAGGGAAAAGGGGGAATCAAGCTCTCAGCCCCCAATTGTCATTTTGGATGAGGAAGAACCAGAGCCTTCATCTCCTAAACGTTTTAAGGCATCAATTTCAACCACCAAGGAAGGTAAGGGAAAGTTTTATCTCTAATATTCCATTCATTTAGTGTAGTGTGCTCCTTTGATGGAGATAAAATTATCAGGACCATTGCATGTTCCTCCTCCAAGAGAACATCCACCTTTCATAGGGAGATGTAGGGGTGAGTCTAGTTCTAAGTTCCTCATTTCACCAGATCCAAGGGCTATAGTACTTTCTCTTCCAACTACTCCCAGTGTTCTTACTCATCCTACTCCTCTTAAATCTACTTCTTATAAAGTGACAAGGAGGAAGGCATTTCCTACATGTGGTTTGGACCTTTAGCACTGGGTATCTTCTTATCAGAAGAAGATAGAATTAAGGAATATTATGGATGGTCCTAGAATAAATGTTGACAAATTGATGGGTATAGGGATGTCTCATAATCTGGTTGGGGTGGTTGTGTTTTTGCAAACATCCTAGGGTTTAGAATATTTCATACCAAAGAAAAATAGGATGTTGAAAAAATTCCCTTCATTCAGAGAAGATCTTAAAGTAGTGATAGAGGATGATTGAATGTCCCTCTTCTCCTCTTGTCTCCCTTTTTATGTAATATTTGAAAAATGTATGTATATTTTGATGGGAAGGGGCCCCTATAAATCCCCCTTTTTATTTTCAAAGAGTACAACAAACTTAAAATTATTACAAATAAATCACATGCTTCAAAACAAGTTTATAATTTAATCAAAATGTGATGGAAATTTGCTATTTTTCAATACATCATTTTTAGAGTTCAACTACTCAAAGTATCTTTAAAATTGTTTGGAAAATAAGAGCATCAAATGGAAAGAAATATAATATCAAGAAGACTTAGCCTTAGCATATTCAATAGCCTTAGCTTCCACAACAGCCTTGGCTTCTTCAGCAATGAGCATGGTAACATCATCTTCTTCATTTTCTTCTTGAAACCATCTTTCCATGTAAGCATCATACCTCTGAAATAGTTGTTGCAATTCTTCTTTATCATGGCCCTTGTAATTTTGCAATATTATATTTTCTCTGTTAATTATTATCACACATTTCCCCATCCTATATTTGATTTCCCTTGATCTAACTGTTAGGTCTTTAATTGTATTTTCTACATCTATCAACCTTTTGATGACCTCATATGAATAATTTTCATCATGAATGTTCTTTTTGAAAGAATGTATCAATAATTCCATCTCTAACTCACAATAAATAGTTCTATTATTTTTAAATACTAGGTTTTCTACTCTTATATTCAGGGTTTTGATGCCTCTCTCAATCCACTTCTTTTCTTCTTTAATGCTTCCACTGACATCACTTAATACACCCATTCTAATTTTAAACCAATCTTCTAGGATGAATTGAGTTCCCATTTTATCAGCTGGTAATATTCCTTCCTTTATAATTATCTCTTCACTAAGTTGATTGCTGAAGTCTAATTTGGGAAGGATTCCTTCAATATAGAATGATTCATTATTGTAATCTTCAATCATGCCCTTACCAACATTGAGATGAGAAATTAATTATTCATACCTTTTCTTCACTTTTTCTAATACTTTTTTTCCCTTCTCAAATAATTTATCAACCTAACTATCAACAGCTTTCACCTTTTAGTGTCCTTTTCTATGTACTTATTATTTTGGGGGTAACAGTAAGAGTTCCTTTATCTTCTTCTAATGGAACTATTAATTGTTACAAGCATGAGGTTATATTCTTTACCTAATCTTGTTGTTGCAAATCAGCAGCACCCCCTGGATGTTGATCAGATTTCTAGTTTGATCATACTAGCATCCAGTGTGATTGCACAACATTGAATCCTCTTCCCAACTGTGGGACTTACAAAAATGGAAGAGAAATCTCCAGATTAGAGGTTGGTTCCTCAACTCCTCTTATAAACTATTTTACTTGCACAATTGCAGAGGTTTAAACTCCTAAATTTACTCTAAATTTCAAAGGGACAAGGATAGAAAATGCAAAAAGAAAGAACTAAAACTAATGCTAATAGGTGATGCACCAAAGGAGTGGTGAGCATTTTTTACTTCTGCAAATTGACACAGTTCATAAAATGTAACAAAAACAACATGCACAAACTGATAGCTGTAATGAAGTGTCAGAAATTAGGCAAACAACACCAGCAAAGGATAAAAACTAATCACAGGGCCTGTATTATTATTTTCATATCAAAATCACTTGCATTCAAACACCTGAAAGGCAAAAATATAGTTACAGTTTCTAGAAAAGGTCTGTTATTCCACTAAATCACTTCCAAGGTGAAAGAGAGAGCTTTCCATACATAAAAAATGTTCAACCCTTTGAAAAATGAGCCAAAATCTGGCTTTTACAATGCATGGGTCGAGCCCAGGAGAGAGAAAATGTGAAAAAAATGTCGGAGCCATTCCCCATTGACCAAAATGCATTAAAAATAGCATGGAGGTCCTTACAAACCCATGCCTTGACATTTTTGACCATGTTGGAGAAGAATGCAACCCATTTTTGGATTTAAATTGGTTGTTGAAACGTCAGTTCTGTCCATGGGCGCATACCAGAAGAATTTTTTGATTTTCTCCCTCCAAACTAAACTAAAAATCAAAATTGACCATGGAATCTTGTAGAGAATTTCACCAGCTTTCCATTGATATAAAGAACGTGAAAATACGAGCTCTGGATCGAAAGTTATGGTGATTTGAATTTTTAGGGCAACAATAGGCCAAAATCGGATCGCTTTGATATTTTGACCTGGACACGTGGCGAGTTCTGATTGGCTGCGGACCTTGCAAGGGAAAACTTCCCACAAAAACTCTGCCAAGCCATAACTTGAAAAATACGTGGAGTTAGGAGGAAATATTTACCTTTCTAGAAAGCTGAGAAAGAGCTCTATCCAATGGTGTCATTTCCAGAAGGTTCTGAGTGCCTAAAAAGTAAAAATTTATGACCGAGGCACAATAGAAGGAAAGAATGAAAGGGAGTTAGCCACAAAATGAGCAGGGGGCACATTTGGATAAAAATTTTGGTGTCTCAGAGGGGTCATCTGCCTACTGGATGAATGATCAATAGCCTAAAGCAATCCATTGGGCATGGAGTCATGAGTAGTAGACTAAAAACTGATCTGAACTTTGAAAAATTCCCTCTGAACCGCTTGAATCCCACTAGACATGGAGTTGTTCCCACCAAAATGCCATCAAAATGAACTATGCAAGAGCAAAACCAACATCACCAAAACTATGTACAAACTAAAAAAAATACATGCTCCAAATGGAACATGCAGAGTGTGCACAAGCATTTCTTCTACTGAAAGCAAACCTACCTACTCTACTCTAACTGGAAGCAAAGATGAGCTAAATGAACCCTGCAACTAGTTATGCAAAATAGCTTCCTTTCTTCAAATTTGACAGCCATAGAAATGATTTGGAGCTGAGTATGGCTGATTGGATGAGTGGAAAATCAACAAGAAGCTGGTCTTCTACCCAAATTAGCAAGGTGTCAACTAAAAACAAATCCAATACCTCTTTTAGTTGCTCTGCATTTGGATTAGAGAGGTATGACAGCTGATCCTTAGAACTTTGTAGCTCATCCTCATGCTTAGAAGCAAGCATGACTAGTTGTGGCTTCTCCTTTGGCTCCAATGAAGCCAAATACCTGATTGGGCAAGGTTTGATCCGTTGAGTATGCCCATAATTCTGATTTTCAACTCCAATAATGGAGTTCTCTTGTAGACCTTGAATGGATGGTGTGGAAGCAATGGTAGAACCCTTTTGCCCTTTCTCTTCTCCAATGAAGGACATGAAAGATTAAAATCTTCCAATCTTGGTTCCAAAGAGCTTCTATAAGATGCAGGCTGCTGCACAAATGAATACTCTCCTCCATGACAGCAAGCTCTTGTGTTTGGAAGATGGATGATGAATGAGAGAGAATGGTGGAAACTCAACCGGTTCTTCTTCATCAAAACAGTCCTCCAAATCAGACAAGTAAACTACCTCATTGTTGTCCTGCTGCAAATGTTAAACCTCTCCCATGGTGTTCTCTTGATCTACAACTTGATCACCATGGTTTCTTTCATCCTCCAGCATTGAGTTTGAGGGATCAAACTCTTCTTCAGTAATAGAACTTGAGAGAGATGAAGTAGAGAGAAGAACTGAAGGTTCTTCTATAAGCTGCTTTTTGCTCAAAGCCTTTGGATCTGCACTTTTCTCCCCCACAGCTGGAATGTGCTCCTATTCTTTTGGATTTGGAGCAGTTTCTCCTACCTCTTGCTGTCCCTCATGACTGATTTTTGCAATTTGAATTGGATCAGCATTTCCTTCAAATAGGGTGCCAACATGGACACTATATTTTGAACAAATTGATTGTTGATCTGCAACTCCTTTTTGCTCTTCTTCTGCTGCAAAAAAATCAGTCCTGACCACCATTTGTTCTGTAACTCCAACCTCTGCTGAAGGTTTCATCAGCAAAGGGATCTTCTTTATCCCAAATTTGAGAGCCCAACTCTTCAAAATTTGAATTTCTTCATCCTTGTTTGGCTTCTCTTTTTGCTGTCCTTCATGACTGATTTTTGCAATTTTTTGTGGTGGTGGAGGAGGTAAAACCTCTTGTTTCTTTGGAGGAGAGGGTGTTTCATTTAGCTCTTGTGGAGGGAATGACTATTTGGAAGGAAAAAGGACAGAAGAATTGAGATGAGGTGGAAGACTAGGGGGTGGGAGAAATGGATTCAACACTTGGGACAGCAGATGGAGGAGTTTAAAACTTGACATTGCTGAGATAAAACAGATTGGGAAAGAGGAAAAGAAAAGGCATGAGATGGTGTGCTTACCTATTGACAAGGTTGTTGAATACTCCTCTCATACACCTCTATTCCTTCAATCCACTTTGTAAGAAATGGTAGTGTTGTAATCATGAATTCTAGCTTCTCTTGAGGGCTATAATGCCTTGGAAAATGTCCCACCCATGGACAAGGTGCTCTACAACCGATTCTAAATGCTTTCGTTTGTGCTTGAGCCCTGGATTGCACCATGTTTACCTCCATCTTTTGGATTTGTTCCAGCAAATCTACATTTTCTTCTTAACTGCCCTCACAACCAGGAAAGCATACCCTTGTGCTTGACATGGCTTCATATCTAAACTGACTTTGGCACTGCTGCTCATATGGGTAGACATGCTGGATTTTGAATTTGATCAAAATGCTGATTTGGGAGGATTTCCTTAAAACATGTTGGAGGTGTGATATACTGCTGTTGTAAATGTGAATAACACCATGATGGAAATGAAGTCATGATTGTACAACTTCATGGAATGGAAAAGAATGAAAATGATGGAAAGAAGAATGGATGGAAATGAATGGAAAATAGGTCTGCAACTTAGAGAATGAGTTGTTTACCAGATGGAATCACCAGATGTGCTTTTGAAAGTGCCTCCAAAAGGTTGGATCTTTAACAAGAACACACCAACCTATCAAAGATAAAGTGGAAGACCTCTAAGGTCCCACCATGGGCATGCCAAAACTGGTTGTTGCAAATCAGCAGCACCCCCTTGGATGTTGATCAGATTTCTAGTTTGATCATACTAGCATCCAGTGTGATTGCACAACATTGAATCCTCTTCCCAAGTGTGGGACTTGCAAAAATGGAAGAGAAATCTCTAGATTAGAGGTTGGTTCCTCAACTCCTCTTATAAACTATTTTACTTACACAATTGCAGAGGTTTAAACTCCTAAATCTACTCTAAATTTCAAAGGGACAAGGATAGAAAATGCAAAAAGAAAGAACTAAAACTAATGCTAATAGTGAGCATTTTTTACTTCTACAAATTGACACAGTTCATAAAATGTAACAAAAACAACATGCACAAACTGATAGCTGTAATGAAGTGTTAGAAATTAGGCAAACAACACCAGCAGAGGATAAAAACTAATCACAGGGCCTGTATTATTATTTTCATATCAAAATCACTTGCATTCAAACACCTGAAAGGCAAAAATACAGTTACAGTTTCTAGAAAAGGTTTTTTATTCCACTAAATCACTTCCAAGGTGAAAGAGGGAGCTTTCCATACATAAAAAATGTTCAACCCTTTGAAAAATGAGCCAAATCTGGCTTTTACAGTGCATGGGTCGAGCCCAGGAGAGAGAAAACATGAAAAAACATGGGAGCCATTCCCCATTGACCAAAATGCATTAAAAATAGCATGGAGGCCCTTACAAACCCATGCCCTGACATTTTTGACCATGTTGGAGAAGAATGCGACCCATTTTGCATTAAAATTGGTTGTTGAAACGCCAGTTCTATCCATGGGCACGTACCAGAAGTGTTTTTTGATTTTCTCCCTCCAAACTGAACCAAAATTCAAAATTGACAATGGAATCTTGTAAAGCATTTCACCAGCTTTCCATTGATATAAATAACGTGAAAATATGAGCTCTGGATCGAAATTTATCGCAATTTGAAGTTTTAGGGCAAAAATAGGCCAAAATTAGATCACTTTGATATTTTTGACCTGGACACGTGGCGAGTTATAATTGGTTGCGGACCTTGCAAGGGAAAATTTCCCACAAAAACTCCACCGAGCCATAACTTGAAAAATACGTGGAGTTAGGAGGAAATCTTTACCTTTCTAGAAAGCTGAGAAAGAGTTCTATCCAATGGTGTCATTTCCAGAAGGTTCTAAGTGCCTAAAAAGTAAAAATTTATGACTGAGGTACAATAGAAGGAAACATTGAAAGGGAGTTAGCCACAAAATGAGCAAGGGCCACATTTGGATAACAACTCTTTTAACTCCTTTTTAATTATTTTGTCTTCATCTACCCTTTCAAAGAGTCCTTTTACTGCTATTACAACATCTTTCTTAATATTTCCTCTTGTAGGCCTTCCCAATTGGATTTTATAAATTCTATAATCACTAATTGTTAATTTGTCCTTTGGGATATCAAGATGGGGAGTAGTAATTTCCAAATTTTTGGACTCTGTTCTATCAAAGTGTGATCTTGTCATAATTCTACCTTTCTTGGAGGCTTTCATAGGTTTTTAAAAATCAATATTTGAGAGGACCATGGCCTTTGTTGGGAAAATCCCCTTTCCTTTTCCTTTTTCTTTTATTTTTCCTGAAGAATTCCTCCTAGCCATCCTATCATGGGGTCACTATCATCTCCCATTTTTTAGGGGGAAAACCTATAGTTTGGAAGAATGGCACCATTACTGTTGATGCATCCTAAATTGTGAGCTTTCCTACAATTGGTACTTCTACACTTGTTTCATGTCCTGCACTTTCCACAATTTTGGGTCGTTCCTCATTCTCCTCCTAGGTCTAAGTTTGTTGAACCCTTTCCTCTTTATTATAAAGTGTAGACTATTCACCCAAACCATTATATTTCTCTAAACTAGTAAGTGTACTTGTAAACCTCTTTCAAATTTTTAAGGGAAGTGGAAGTCATACTTGTATCTTTTGGTAAATTCTTTTCCTTAGCAGATTCCACACTTGATTCCTCTTAGGGTCACTTTGTGGAGTGATGGCTTCCTTAATTATTTCTTTCAGGATCTCCTTTTCATCACCTGGAATTTCTCCTTATTCCTTATTCTTCATGGGAGGCTCTTGGAGAGAATTATTCACTTGGTACTCTGTCTCAATCCTTCCTTGCTTTGTATCATCATTTTCTTGTATCTTAGCTGATTGGGCTTATGTACTTGATTCTTAACTTATATCTTTATTTTCCACTGGTGTACCTAGTATAAACACATTTCCACCTTGTACACTTGGGGTAATGATGACTTTAATAGTTTTCTGATCAATGATACTAGCAATTGGGACCTTTTCACTTTCTAACATTTCTCCTCCACTTGTAAATTGTGGCCTTGTAGCAAGAGTAAGTTCAAGCAATGGCATCTCTTGCATATCCATTCAAACATCCTTTTCTTTCTCTATTGCAGGAACTATATTTGTAAGTTGACTTCCTTGAAATTGGGTCTCCATCTCAACATTTGGATTTTTCTTGATATTAGTCACATGGATTTCTTTAGATAACATTCTCATAGTTTCATCTTCATTTTTTATCAATCTCAAAATAGGGGCTTCTCCTAAGCTCCTTTATATCAACATAAACTTTTTTATCTCCTTTCAATGGTTGCCCCAGTGAAAATTTAGTCTCAAAATCACTTTTCTTATTATTTTAGTCCACACATAACCCTTAATTTTCATGGCTTTCCCCCACAACATCTGACCCACCTAGTACTCCAGTTTAGCTGATGATTTCTATCACCACCCCTATAAGAAATGTAGATGGAGTAGTCAGGATCACTGGTGTAAAGGGGTCTATTTTAGTACCTTCATAGACTAATAATGGTGTGGTTTGAATAATTGTGGGAGTTATAACCTTTTATGGAGATCCAATTAAACTAGGTTCATTGATTACCTCTGATTCTCCCTTCTTCTAATTTTTTGCACTTGGGCTATTTCCTCAACACTATTTTTTAGAGGCATAGTTACTCTAGATCTCTTTGATGATCTTTCATAATGTTTGGATTCTGAAACTTCTTTTTCCCATGCACTTTGGAAGGTGGGAGATGGGTCAATATTTGTTAAAGATCCTCTCATTCTTCAAGGAAGGCTAGAATTCAGGGGAAATGGTGCTATAGGAACCATTTATTTGTTTGAATTGGCTCCTTTTGACTATAAAGGTATTGCAAATGTAATAGGAAAAAATTGTATTATTTGTAGAAGAATACCTTCTGCCTTCTGAATCAGAGCAGTCTTAGATGTACCAGTATTGCTTGTAGTTTTAGTCTAGGCATCAATTGTCTTTATGGTGGGATTATTACTTGGTAATTGTGGAGGTGCAGTTAAGGCATGAGATGAGGGATAAAAAGACAAAAGTGTGTAAAATCCATAAGAATATATAGGCCATTTTAGACGTTATTATCTTGAAGCACCTAGACATGGCACTATGTGAGTAGAAATAGGAGTCAACCATGCAATCCTTGGAAGACTTCACCTGCACCCTCACCATGGAAAGGATACCACTCACATTAGAGTCACTAGAGGGGGCGATGGCGTGCCAGAAGGAGGAGGAAAAGCTGAAGATTGGGGAGACAATGACTTGGTACTCTGAGCTCCTTGTTGTATTAAAGACCACTACACATAAGGCTAAAGCCATATATGGCAACTTTTCCAATAGGGATAAGGTAGAAAGCATATTGGCTGCTACACATGAGGCATATTTGAAATAATTTTAGGAGAAGAAGAAAGGAAATAGACCAAAGCACAACAAGATCCTGGATGAAGTTGAGAAGAAATTGGAAGCAATTGAAACCTTGTGGGGTTCAACTAAGAATAAGCTAAAGGAAATGTACCCACAAGTCGCTCACAAGATGGATACGTTAGGCTATCTTAACAAGCAGCTGGAAAGTGTTGTTAATACGCTTAAAGTTAAGAGAAAGGAACTTATTTTTGATGAAGTAAGCACATTGGTGGGTGACCTACTTCAATAGGTGTAGGGAGAAGTAGACGCATGGGAGAAGATTGAGGCATCCATGAAGGAGTTCCCACTCCTCATGCAGCAATAGCACATTCTTCTATTCTTCCATTTTGTCATCCGTCCATTTTTTAATTGTTTCAATACAATTAAAGAACACACATACTGTGAGGTGATGTTGGACCCTAAAATATTGTCTAAGTACTAAGAGGTGTGTGCATGTAGGATCAATAGATAGAATGGAACTCAAGGAAAAATGCATAGGAAAAAGGGTTTAAGAAGGGTTTAATTAAAACCAAGGCAAGTCCGGGAGGTAGAACAAGGGTTTAAAGGACTTATCCATATTTTTCATTATGGAGTCACTCGAGGAAAAAAGTGAGGACCCAACTAGGTGTGATTAGTGGATAAGGTTCTAGCCTAGAAGCTTGGAGGTTAAGAAAAGGATATTCCAGGTAGGGAATATTCCCAGAGGCATCATTACAGTTAGTGGAAGGTTTGTAAAAAGTATAATCATTCACCAATAAAGGACCACATCAACACTTGGCATGCAATATTCTTAGAAGAGAAGTCATGGTGGTGGTCAATGATCCTATTTAAAGAGGTGCTTGGGATAGGAACATACACATAGAAAGAGATATACGGGTGTAAAGTGAAAAGAGGAGAAGAGAAAGAGAAGCAGAATAACAAAGCACTGTATAAATGCAAAGGGTTATAAGGGATACATGTAAGCATATGTATAGGTACTGGGACTTGTAACAAGGGATATAATGGTTGAATGTATAGTTAGGATCTCTAATAAGATTAGTTTGCAGGGGTTGGATATTTTTCATTTAATGTATATGGTCTAAGATGACCCTTTTGAATGTAGTATGGCTACCAGAGACTCTGTTAAATCAATATACACTGATATATTATGTACATCTTGTTTATTGGTGTAAAACCTTATGTTATTTTCCATATAATGATTCAGATCTAGTTTCTTGTGCTTCGTGCAATGTTTATTTAGGTTTTGTGAGGCATTCATGTGTAGATCTGGTAGTTGCATCTTATACCTTTTAAAGTAAGTGAATGTACTTTTGTTTATGAAAATAAATCCTCCATTAATGGTAAAACTCTCTTGAAAATCTCACATAAAGGAGGGGCTCAGCACCCGCATGAGCCTCGAGTGAGTGCCCAATGTATGTTGGATGATAGGCTGACGCACTTAGGGTTAGAAATAAGTCTTGAGGATAAAATAATGACTACAAAAAATAGGTTTCAAATAAGAGGCCTACTTTTGGAATAGTTGATAAATTAAGTAGAAAATATTCACCCATAACTAAAGCAAATCATTATAATTCCATGTCTCATCATGCATAAAATTCCAAGACATCCTCCTCACAAGAAGAGGGTCATGCAAGTGAATCCTCTTCAATTCCTCAAAATCCCCAAGCAAAGGAAAAAGGATGAGGGGATCAATCCCACATGTAAAATAAGGATTTGGTTCAATATTAGGCCCAATACCTAAAGAATAAGATGAGGAGCCTAAGCTTAGGCTCTTTGTAATGGTAAAAATAATGAAAATTGAGACTTTTACAGCTAAGGAAATTACAAGTGCAACTATCCTTGGAGATGTTGCAATTCCTGAGTGCATACTAAGGAGGTTGAAGGGATTGAATTATTGGTTGTAACTCTATCCTTATCATCTCAATAGGTTCTTATTGCACCAAATTCCCAAGATAAACAGTTTGGGGAAGTTGAAGTGGTAGAGATTGAGGAACAAGAGGCATATCATACTCAATATTTTTTTATATGCTACAGTGCCTAGGAAAGGAGGTGGGAGTTGATATTCCTTTGAAATATATCTAAGAAACAAGAAACCATACAATACAAAATATTCTGCAAGGTGGTGATCCTAAATTGTCTCAACAACCTACATTTGAAGCAATTTTAGTGGAGATAATTTCCACAAAGGAAATTTTATCAGAATAAAATCATCCTGAAATGGATATAGCCCTAGCCACTCAGGGAGAAAAAATAACTCCAAGTGACCCTATTAAAAAGTAATTAGAGGATGTTGAAAGGTAAATAATAACTCATGAAATTTTTAAGGCAAAAGAAGAGGAAAAAATTTAAGAGAAGGATGAAAAAAAGGAAGATCCAACTCAATAAGTAGCTCCACAAAAGGAACCTGAGGCTAATATTGAAGGTACTAGGATAATTGATATAAATGTTGCACATCAAAATTTGAGCAAGAAAAAGAGAATGTGGAAACTTCACTAGTGAAAAATTCTACTGTTGATGTCACCCTTTTTGTTTCACATGAAATTGTGATTGCGCCAACCATTTCACAACAACCAATAACATAGGGAGAGGGGAGCACTCTAATTACAGGATGGTTGGGAGAATCCCTTATAAAGAGATAAAATGTAAAAATATAACTAGAGGTTGTTAGCATTGAAAAGTTTATCTCCTCAAGATAATAGGGCCCCTGAAAAGGCTAGAATTCTATCAAAAATAATAGTGGGCTCTCAAGCAGAAAGGTTAATGGAGGTTGCAACTCCTAAGGGTGACATTTTAAGGAGTTAGGTTGCCCCTAATGGCTATCAGATCACACAGTTAATCTTGGGGAAATGTACCCCCTAGGTTTTAAAACATGAAGTATCAGTTGCGATGGGAGGTCTCTTTCACAATATTGATAAAGATAAAGAGACAAAGAATCACTTGGAGGAGAAGGTCAATATCTTATCAATATATGAGAAAAAATAATTATAGCCCTACTAGAAGCCAAGAGATTACTGTAGCTATAACCATGGATGCATTGTTGACTGCATATGATTCAAAGTACATGGTGAATGTAACCAAAAAATGGAAAGAAGAAATTATTATAATACAAAGTAAGGCCCTGAAGAACATTGTGGAATGATATAAAATGGGATCTCACCAGATAGAAGATGCTAACGAACAAATAGAGAAATTTCATGATGAAATTGAGTACTAGGATGGATTAGTGCCTAATCTTGAGGCTATAACTATCATGGATGATCAATTTGTTGAAGAAGAAGGCATTTTTCCTCTAGATTATAGGGGAAGGTAATATGAATATGAAAAATCTATTAAGATGATAATAACTACTCTAGGAGGATACATAATAAAAATATATGGTATGAAGGATAAGGTTGGAAAATAAATTGATGAATTGGATTCCAAAATTTAAAAGATGCTCCCAATTCAGGACATGCATACCCCATGAGGTATAGATGCTAGCAATCCTTTCACATCCCTCTTTTTCATTCTTTTTTGTCACAAGAATAAGTTTTAATATAAAAAGTGATTTATAAATGTAAGATGATTGACAATGATACGTAACTGAGTTTGTAGTTATACATACATACATGTAGCATAAAAATGATATATATATATATACTTATGCATATTTGCATACCTACCCTTGTAACAATACTCATCGTCACACATTTATGGAGTACTTACTATTTATAAATTATTTTTTTATAGTAGGATTGTATGAATTTACCTTACCCTATTGTGTATGATGATTTCGTAACATTAGTAAGTATTTCATTTATGTACTTGTTTATGTGATTTTGTTTTATCATTCTTGTTGAGGGTAATGATTTTCTATTTGGTAATTGTTATCCAAAAGAACTCCCCTAGTTATTTGGACAACTTATATTTCCATTTTGACTTTGAAGGTTCTACATTGCAAGTTGTGCACACTTCAATTATCTCCTTAGCACATTTCCTAAGTGGAAATTCCTCTCATGCTCATGTGCACTCTGCTATTTTTTCATGCCTTCCATATTTTCCTCTCCCTTTCCTCTATTTTTTTCACTTCCCCCCTCATGTGCAATCCTTGCGCATCCATATTCTTCTCAACAATTCATGCATCTTGTGTGCATTCCTTAAACTTGCCTACCAAAAATTACCCAAGTCTCTGGAATACTTGTGCACCCCTTCCTTGCTACCACACATTATTTTATAATGATTGCACCTCTGCCATATGTACCTCTTAAAGGTATTACTCTTGTTCCTCCCATGTGTGCTACCTTTGCGCACCTTTTTCCTTTTTTTTCCTTCAACGCCTTCCCCTTTCATGCATATCTTCATGCTTTATTTTGTGCCCTTATGTGGTATGTGGTATATGTCATGAATTGAGTGCATCTCACATAACCTATCAAAACGTGCCAATAGGGTGCCAGATCTTTACAACCAACTAAGGTGTGACACATGGCAGAAAATGACAAAGCAACTGATTACGTGGGTTACACTCCAAATCACTCAAAGTTTTAATTTCAGCAAGATTAGGTGGGTGAGAAGCTAGAAAACACATCTCATGCCATTAATGCAGAATCTAATTGTTCCAACCACCCAATTTGATTCATATCTCTTCCCTTTTCTTCTTCCACACACCAAATAGATATAGAAAAGTGCATTTGACAAATTTTCAGGTGCATTTGTAGGCATTCATTGCTAGTTGTTGTTAATTGAGTTTCAAATCATATTTTCCCTCCTTATAATCCCTCTCTCTATTCCATTCATCTATAAATGTAAGAGGATGGCTCATTATAAAGGGTTGCACATTTTTGGATCCCCCAGTGTTTGTTAAGAATTTTTTATCTTTGTATTTTGAGCTACAAACCTCTAGATCTGGCTCTTGCATGTGGATATAGGCCTCATACACTATTGTAATAGATTGTGTATATTCAAAAGTAATATAAGCATTATTTTGTGGCTATTCTCTAGCTTGACGTGTTTGTATTCTTCTTTCTTTCCTTTCCTTTGTATTGTTTTCTTGTTGTGCCATATTAAATCCTTTTCACCGCCATTTTCTAGTTGTGTCTCGGGAAATCAATTATGTGAATTTATTTTGGTCTATGTTGCACGTTCCTAGCCTCCCTTTATGCCTTTCCTTAATTTTCTCTCAAAACGGATAGTGTTAATCCCACTTTTTCTTATGATATTTCCTGCCTTAGTTTTAGTATTCCCTCTTCGCATATCCTCTATCCCTGGTCGAATGGCATGTTTAGCTTAGGTTTTCATTTTTGCATTAGGAGTAGAAATAGGTAGAGGAACCAACCTTATCTAGAGGTCTGTCTAAGGTGCGCAAGGTCCCACAACTTGGATACAATCCCATTATTGACTCTAACTGCTCAGTTATAATAGATCTGAGACACGGTTGCAAGTTTGAACAACCAACAGTTTCTAGCATGCCAAGTGGGACTAGAATTAAAATCTTAAAATTCATTATTGTTAAGTTTTGGTGTGTGACTTAGTGATTTCTATCTTTTGGACGCTCATTTCAACACATATGTCGACTCCCAACACTTCCATATCTACTGATTTCAAAAGTCCTCAGTGCCTTTCATGAATAGAGTGCATAAGAGACAAAACACAACTGAAGGGTATTTTGAGTACCTCCAACTATATTTGAAATGAGTACGTAGAAGAACATCCATGGGTGCATCCCTATATCTAGTGCACCATGTGAATTCAACTACTCCTCACAACAGACTTTTGTACCCTACCATGGAACTCCACCTACCTCCTTCTCCAAGGAAATTTTCCAACTTCACTGGAGGAAGTCCTCTTGTTCTGAATTTGCAAGATGATATGCTAGTAGCCATGCTAAAAATTATTCCATAATTCATTTTTGAGAATCAAGTCACACTTATTAAGCACATCCACAATGTAGCAATCAAGTTATTTATAGCCTCATTCAAAGGTAAAGCACTCCAATGGTACAGAGGCCTAAGACCTACATCTATTGCCACCTGGGATGAGCGTAGTACAACTCTATGATACTATTTTGAAGACAATTCAGATCACCTTTATTTTTTAGAACATCTGAATATAACAAAGAGGGCACCCAATAAATAAATGACTAATTTTAATATTAGGTTCCCGAAAAATATGGACAATATCCCTCAAGTGGTAAGGCCTATAGCCCAACATACTTGCTTGTACTATCTAATGGCCTTGAATAGTGAAATTTCATTCATGATTCATTCCATGGGGGGTAGAACCTTACCTGTCACTTACAATTTTATAATAAGGGTAGAAAATAGTCTTATTCATGTGGGGAAAATATCCCCCAGACCACCTCTGCCCTTATTCCCACAGATGTCTTAGGTGCCCAAACCTTCTATTGTACATATTCCTTAGCAGAGCATGCAACCAGTTGCATCCATGTCCTACTCTTTTGTGCAACATAAATAATATGAAGAATTGATGGCCCTGATTACAAAATTTCTCAATAGATTCATATCTTTAGAAAAGCAACAGGCGCAAGCCGTCAAGAACAATTCTAATCAGGTGCATAACCAAAATAATCAGCCTTGGTAGAATCAATATGCAAAGTAGATAAATGGGAAAAACCAACAAAATGACAAATGGCATGTTAATGTACATCTTCCTTTGCAAGTATTTCCTCCTGCACAAACTCTTGCAGTTGCCAGTACAAGTCAAGTACTTGTTCCGGTTCAAAAAAACATAGTACAAGAGTCAGAATGGTGTTTCCCCTGCAACATGCATCACAGTCAATATCACTGTGCCAATGTTGTGCATGCGCATGCGTACATGATTCATTCTTATTCTAACTATGAACCTTCTAAAAGTGTAAGTGATCCTAAGAATCAAGAAACTGTAGAAGCCCCTTTAGAGGCCAACCTTATGTTCTTTGGTGCCGAAGACTTCTATGAAATTAATCAAGCTGTAGATGATAAAAACAAACTGCATGCCTAGGTTGGTAATAATACAAGGTACAAGAGGAGAATTCTAAACTCAAGTGGACAACCTTTGAATCATGTCACACAGGATGATATTCAAAAGAATAAATATTCAACTAAGGCATCCAATAGTAAAGGCATGTAAGTTCCTACATGCAAGGTTCTGCACAATGCTTCGTCTGAAGTAGTGTGTCCCCTCTTTTACTAAGTCAAGCCTTTATGTAAGATAAGGCCCCTGCCTCTGCAACTGAATGAGAAAGAAAATATACTACTGTGTCTGAGATGCACAATTCTATGGGTTTTCCATTCAACATTATGGATCAAATGAAGAAGACAAATATAAATGTCACAATGCTTGATGCCCTGACCATTCCATCTCAGCATAGCCTGTTGCACAAAGCTCAGGCCCAAATTCCACACTATGATCCAGCTATCGAATAACTGTGCACTACTATCAATATCTATCAAAAAAAGGAGAAGAAAGTAAGTAAGGTTTTCAAGACCCCGCCCTTCTTTATGTCCTTAATGACACGTAAACACCTTATCCATAATTATATGATTGAATCAGGTGCTAGTACTTCTTTCATTCCTAAGAAAAATTTTGATGTCCTAGGTCTTTAGTACATCCCCTTATCCAAAGGAGTCTTGCAACTTGATGGATCAACTATTACCACTTTGGGAATCATGAAGGATCTTGAGTTAACCCTTCATGCATCTCCAAGCCTTACAATAACTCAAGATGTGTCAATCATTTACGTACCTCCTTTTTTTCCCTATGTCTATCAAGGGATTTTACCGCTAAAATGGGTAGTTACTTGTCTTCTAATTGGTCCCGTATGTTATCCAAGACAAGGTATGGTACCAAGTTTACCATACAAGCTGAACTAATATTTTTCTATCATGTTGAGTCATATGATCCATCTCCTCTCCAAGTCAATTTCATAATTAATTAAGAACAAGTTTCAATTTATTATGAGTGGCATGTTCCCCCTCATGTACCTGATTTATTGCTAGATGAGTGGGCATAAAGGAACCAAAAATTTGATCCATATGCTGAAGATATTGAATCTTTTGAAACTAGGCTTGGCACTTATTGCATCCTTGAAGAAGAAGATGTGTTGTCATGTGTGCTCAATAAAAATAAAGAAAACTCTGGTCCATGGAAGTTGTAGTTTGATCTCTCTAGAACCAGAAATGGCATGGGTGCAACTTTTTTTCTCTTTTCTCCCAAGGATGAGAAGTTCTTCTTTGCACACAGGTTGCAATTCACAGGCTCTAACACTATAGAAAAATACGAAGCATTGGTACATGGTATTCTTATTGTTGAGAAGAAAATGATTAAGGTGCTATAGATATTTGGAGATATAGAATTTTTTATCCACCATGTTACCAACAAGTGTGTAATAAAGAAGAATATTATCAAAGCTTATAAACATACATTTTTGGACCTCCTTGAGAGATTTGATGCTCTAAATCTATAGGTGGTACCAAGGAAGATGAATAAAGAAGTAGATCAAATGGCCAAACTTGGTTCAAAGTTCTCCCCTACTAAGGAATTTATCAAAGGAAATGTGCAACACACAAAAATGGTAATTAAACCATCTATTCTAGACAACAACACTAGATGGTAAGTGTTTTATAACAACGTGCAAATCATCCAATTCATTCATTATGAAGTTGAGTTCTCTTCAAGCATGCATTCTAATTTACATGATAGCTATGGTGACCAATTCATCCAGCTAAAGACAAATAAGTACCCTAAAGGGCTAGTCACCTTAGAGAAAATATTTAGCCTTGATGATGAGTTCAAGGGTGAAAAAAGTATATGAATGTGGTGCAAGATGACTACATTCAAGTCACTATTACTCATGGAAAGGAGTTGCTTCTCAGTAAATCTTACGTGCATGATGAAAGGAATGTCTTTATCTCTCTCTATCAGAAATATAATGATATATTCTCATGGGAATATGAAGACCTCAAATTATTTGATCCAAGTGTTGCTCTACACTCCATTGACCTTTATCGTAGCATCAATCCCACTAGACAAATTAAAAGGCTATTCAATCCAAGATTAGATCCCCTCATGAGGAAAGAGTTTTCTAAACTTGTTGAGGTAAATATAATATTTCCAATCAAATACTCTGCATGGGTTCCAAAACTAGTTTGAGTGCGCAATAAAAATGGTAAAATTAGACTATGCATTGATTTCAAATATTTGAATAAGGAATGTTTGAAGGATCAATATCATTTTCCTTCTATGGAGCATATTTTATAGACTGTGGTTGATGCCCAAAATTTTTCTATGTTGGATGGGTATTTAGGCTTCAATAAGATCCTGGTAAACAAAGAGGATCAATTTAAAACAGATTTTACAACTAAATGGGGAACATATACATATGAAAAGATATCATTTGGGTTGTCAAATGTAGGCATAACATTTCACTGCATCATGTATATTTCCTTCAAAGGATACATCAACGAGTTCATCCTAGTTTACCTTGATGATATAACTATCTTCTCAAAGGAAGGCATAGAGCACATGGTGCATCTGGAGAGAAAGTATTTGAGAGATGTAGAAGGTTTGGTGTATCTTTCAACCCCAAGAAGTGTAAATTTACTATGGTGTAGGGAAATATTTTGGGCCATGTGGTTTTAAATGATTGCATCGCAATTGATCATGAGCTCGTTTTAGCCATCCCAACTCTTTCCCTACAAACGCATAAGAAATCCTTGCAATGCTTCCTCGGAAAAATAAATTTTGTTAGGAACTTCATCCCCAAATTTATAGGACTGGTTTGGCCCATCACCCTCATGGTCAAAAAGGAAAAAACCTTCAAGTGGAAAATAAAAGGAAAAGAGAGATTCAAAAAGATAAAAAAATAAATTTCTTGCGTGCGAAAAATTATCAACCCCAACTATTCAAAGGATTTCATCATTTATTTTTATGGAGGTTATGTGAGTGTTGTTGTTGTGATGACACAAGAAAATAAATAAGGACTAAAACAACCAGTGTATTTCTTCAATCAGACACTAAAGGATTATGAATTGGAATATAGTCACATAGAGAAGTAGGTCTATTCCATCATGCACGCACTCAAGAATTTTAAGAGAATTCTCACCGTAAATCATATCAAGGTGCTAGTTTCTCACTCTGGTGTTAGAGACTTCATCATGGGAGCAAAAATAAGTGAGAAGAGAGCAAGGTGGGTGACTAAGATCATGGAGTATGATGGGACTATTAAATCCAAAAAGGTGGTTAGAGGTAGCGCGCTCTACAAATAGCTCACTGAGGACATGCAAGGTGAACATGAGACTTCATTATTTCTAGATGAATATCTCCTGTGCACAGAGCCTAAAAATAATGTTGCCCCTAGCTCGCATGACTGGATGAAGTACATAATAACATTCCTTTCCAAGGGCACATACCCTCCTGGTTTGAATAAAGAAATGATAAGACATCTAAGGCTCCAATCTATTCCATATGTTATTATTGATGGACTTCTCTTCAAAAATAATCTTGATGAAATGCTACTAAGGTGTATTGATGGCGCAAAAAATTGGAAAAGTGTTGACCAAATTTCACGATAGATTATTTGGTGGACACTTCTCTACCAAGACTACATCAATGAAGATTATATTGGCAGGACTCTTTTGGCCTACCTTGTTCGCAAACGTGCACAAGTGGGTCATCAAATGCAAATAATGAAGTTTCTTTGTAGGAAAGAAGAAATTGGGAGTGCTTCCCCTTTGACCAATCTAAGTAGATCAAAATTTTATGTAATGGGGTCTTGAATTCATAGGCATGATCAATTCTCCTTCAAGTGTCAGCCACAAGCCATTATTTACGGCTACATATTACTTCACTAGATGGATAGAAGTTGTCACGCTCAAGAAATAAACTAATTCAGTCATCCTTGAATTTCTCAAAGGTATTGTAATAAGGTTTGGTTTTCCTCAAACAATCATTTTTGATAATGAAAAATCCTTCCTTGGTACCCAAATCATTGATTGGGATCTTAGTTTTGGTATATACCTGAAGACTTATTCTAATTATTACCCTCAAGGTAATGTCTTAGCAGAGTCTATAAATATCATCTTGATCAGAATCGTGAAGTTAACAATGAATATCAACCAAAGGAAATGGCACACAAAGCTCTCACATGCTCTCTGGGTAGACATAATCACAATGAAGAAGGTAATATGAACTTTGCCTTATAATATTTTCCATGACAAGGAGGATACACTTCCTTTGATACTTGAGTTTAATTTGTTATCACTTGCCCAACAGCTAGAATTTGAAGGTGTGAACTAGAGAGAAATTAGAATGAGATGGTTGGTTGAAATCAAAGAATTAAGGAACTCTTCCATGACCAAGCTAGAGAAGCATTAAAGATCAGCAAATAAGTGGTTTGGCAGAAAGGCTAGGCCCCAAGCTTTCAAGATTGTTGACTTGGTCTTAAAATGGGATGCTGATAGAGTTAAACCAGGGTGTCATGAAAAGTTTGATGCACTTTCGAGTGGCCCATAAATTATCAGTTATTGTGAGAAGGCTAACTCTTTCAAGTTATCTAATCTTGATGGAGGCACGTTATCAATCCCAGTCAATGGGATTTATCTCAAACCCTTCCATTAAGCTTGTTGCATCATTTTGAATATATTAAAGTATTGTCAATTTCTCCAAGTGTGTTGTGCCTACATTGTTTTGTTTTTACATAGTTCTTTCTTCCCTCATGCTTCTTGCACGTGCTCTTTTTGTTGCTTCTAGAATGTCGGTCATCTTTTAGCAGTTTTTAGCAGTTTTGTAGGATTCAGAACAAAGTTCAGAATATGCTTCAAGTAGCTCAAGGGTAGTTCTTCAAAGTAGCTGATCAGAGGTTCATACACATGGTAACTCCATACCCAATTGACACTCCAGGCTACTGATCACCTTCATCTAGCAAGTAGATGGCCCCAAAAGTCATCAAACTCTTCCAAAATAACTCCCCTAGTTATTTGGACAACTTGTATTTCCATTTTGACTATGAAGGTTCTACATTACTAGTTATGCATACTTCAGTTATCTCCTTGGCACATTTCCTAGGTGGAAATTCCTCACAGGCTCATGTGTGCTCTTCTTCTCTTATTCACCTTCCATATTTTCCTCTCTATTTCTTGTGTTTGTTTCACTTCCCACCTCATGTGCATTCCTTGTGGATCCATCTTCTTCTCAAGAGTCCATGCATCCTGTGTGCGTACCTTAGACTTTCCTCCAAAAAATAGCTAAATACCTGTCACACTTGGGTGCCCTTTCCTTGTTTCCACACATTAATTGCACATCTAGCATACGTACCTCATGCACGCTACCTTTACATGCATCTTTCATTTTTTTCCTTCCACACCTTCCCCTTTCATGCATATCTTCATGTTTTCTTTTGTGCCCTTCTATACCACTTGGTATATGTTAGACATTGATTGCATCAAAGGCAACATATCAAAGTGCACCAACAGGGTGTTGGATCCTTGTAACCAACTAAGGTGTTACATGTGGTAGAAAATGAAAAAATAACTGATGATGTGGGTTACACTCCAAATCACTCAAAGTTTAAATTTCAACGGGATTAGGTAGGTGAAAAGCTGTAAAACATATCTCATGCCATTAATGCATAATCTGATTGTTCCAACCACCGGATTTGATTCATATCTCTCCCCTTTCCTTCTCCCACATGCAAAATAGATATAGAGAAGTGCATTTGATAGCTTGGCAGGTGGATTTACAAGCATTCATTGTTATTTGTTGGTGATTGAGTTTTAAATCAGATTTTCCCTCCTCCTCCCTCTCTCTATTCCATTTATATATAAATGTAAGAGCATGCCTCATTGTAAAGGGTTGGACATGTTTGGATCCCTTAGTGTTTGCTAAGAATTTTGTATCTTTGCATTTTGAGTTACAGACCTCTAGACTTGGCTCTTGCATGTGGATATTGGCCTCATACACCATTGTAATAAATTGTACATATTTGGAAGCAATAGAAGCATTGTTTTGTGGATATTCTATGCCTTGACGTGTTTGTAGTCTTCTTTCTTGCCTTTCCTTTGTATTGTGTGCTTGTTATTCCATTTTAAATCCTTTACAACTCCATTTTCTAGTTGTGTCTCATGAAATTGATTTTGTGAATACATTTTGGTCTATGGTGTGCATGCCTAGCCTCCCTTTATGCCTTTTCCCTCATTTTCATTCAAAATAGATAGTGTTCATCCCAATTTTTTCTGGTGCTCTCGCCTCACTTAGTTTTAGTCTTCCCTTTTCACATATCCTCTATCCCTAGACCCTTGGCATGTTTAACTTAGGTTTTCAATTTTGCATTAGGATTAATAGTATCAGTAGAAATAGGTAGAGGAAGCGGCCTTCTTCAAAGGTTTTTCTCAAGCCCACCAGGTCCCACAACTTAGAGACAGCCCCATTTTTTACTCAGACTACTCAATTCTACTAGATTTGAGACACGGGTGAAAGTTTGAACAACCAATAGTAACTCTATTACATGGTTATATTTGCATTTTTCTATGTTGGGAATCAATTCATAAATTTTCAATGATATGAATAATCATCCTAGTATATGACCTTGGTGGTTGAGGACCGTAATGCATTATGAAATTCTTCATTATAGTACATGTAATGTTTATGATCTTCAATAAGATAAACATATTATTTTGATAACTTGTCTTTCATTTAATGTGTTGATAACATCGGAACTAGTCACAAACCATAGAAATTATAAATTTTAATGTGATAAGGTAATGTGTTTGATTTTATTCACTAGTCATAAATCATGAGCAAACTGGTAAATTTTTGATAAATTATTTTAATCTAAGTCCTAGCAATTGAATTGTGGTTGATGGTCTTCATGATGGAATAGTTAGGTAGAAGGGAAGTATAGCTATGTGTTTAAATGGTCTTAGACCATATCGTGATGACATTACAAAGGTTTTAAGGAGCTTGGTATTTGATCATATTATATGGAATTATCATTAATTATTTAGTTGACCACACCATTTAATTTAAAGGAATGTGATTTGTTTGTTTTGATATCTTTGACCATATCAGGAGCTTAGGTAATGTTTTATTTAAATTAATTTGGTAGACCAATCACACCATACATTCAAGGAAATTGATTGTTTAATTTAATGTCTTCAACCGATCGTTTCCAACTCCATGCATGTAGATAAGGGATAAACTTGGATAATTTTTATTGTTTAATTTAAAAACAACCTTCCATCACCATTTGAGTGGAGGGAAAATAGTGGATAAACCAAGCCATATTATGAACTGGCATAGCAAAAATTAATGCATTTATTATGAGTACGGTTTCCCTGGAAATAACGAAGCTTCCTAGCGAAGCTAAGTGCATGAAAGATGTTTCATTTTTATCTTTCGATCTCCCTTTTGACAAGTTTTTCATGAAGGAACTAAAATATATTTTCATAGGGAATTTACATGGGTCTTCTTTGCTAAATATATATGCTTTTATTTTGGGATATAAGGGTGTTTAATCTATTTAAATATGAGAAAGAGTTAGGACATATGGGAATTTCTTTATCTTTTTTGGGTTGAACTTGGTGGAATATTTTAAGGACAAGTTATAGGTGTTTTACTAATCACAGGAATGGATTCTCTAACCCAAATCTGTTGCTTTATTATATAACATAGAATAATAGCTAGTTTTATTTCTCTGGTATCAATTTGGAATTTAATACGAAATAAAATAGAAAGATTTGATAAGGAAATTCAGAAAGAAACATATTTATAAAATTAATGGGCTAAGGGAGTATTTTTGCACTTTTGCACTATCTTTCAAACGCATACACATTTACACATTTGACCCGAGCACCCATTTTTATCTTTCATTGAGATCATGACACTTGTTTGGATCTTAGAGGTAAGGGAGTCATAAGACCTTTTTGCACATTTTTTATTTTCCTAACTGAGTAAAAAATTACCAAGTTAACCCGAAACCACGCCTCTTTGACTTCTATTGAGAGAACGACACGTCCTTGGCGGGCCTTAGAGATTTTATTATATTTTTCACTTCATCGGCTCATCTTCAAAAATATACCATTGGTCCCATTCCCCATTCCAATATAATTAGTCCTTTTGCATTCTTTGACTCAAATATCCCTAAGAATATTTGTAAGTTAGTAAGTTGGTAAGTTGGTAAGTTGGTAAGTTGGTAAATTTAGTAAGTTTTTTTAAATTTCATTTTTGGTGGGATACTTTTTTTGGGGTGTTTTTTTTAGGTGGGAATTTTTTTTCAAAAGGGAAATATATCTAAATATTTAATTAGGATTTAATTTTAAATAGATATTAATTAGTGTTTCTTTATTATTCAAAATTAATTAGATTTAATTTTACTAAATCTTGTTTTATTAATTTCAAATCTAATTTGTTTATCTTTTACGATTAGTAATAATTTAAATCGTCCTTTAAAATTAATGTTAATTGTCATTTTTTTTAATTACTAATCATGCGCTCAAGTGTGCAGTGGCACTTTGAGAACCTATTTTCCTTCCTATCACTTTTCCAACATTCTGAAGAACATCAGGACTCATCCTAAGTTCATCTAAAACTTGTATTCTACCCTTACTATTACTTGCGACTAGTGAGTACATATGCAACAGTTTGCAGCAAGGGGTATCCTTTGTGGCGTGAGATGCTCTTTCTCACAACCAGGATTTGATTTCACCTCCTTCTTATTATTTGTAAATTGTGCTTGTGTACGGTGTCACTTTTCTATGCTCCACGAAACACGATTGTGGTATCCTCTCTTGCGCGTTATTATGCTGATTGCAAGGTGAGTTACCAACTGTTTCAAGACGCACGCTTGTACCCAATTTTATTCAACACACTAAACTATAAAGTTTCGAAAGAAGGGGATTTATTATATTGTCTTGGGTGGTTGTGATTCTTTTCTGCATTCCTTATCTCTCTCTCTCTTCACAATGGATACTTATTCACTTCCTTTACTTACATCGTTCAACTGTTTTGAGTGGAGATCAAAAATAATTATGAAACTAAGAGGTAAATGATTATCATGCATCACCATGGGAACTGAGACTGAACCAGATGATAACCCTAAAAAATCTAAGTGGTTAAACCGTAGTGTTGAAGCTTTAGGTCTTCTTTGCATGTCTATTCCTCCTGACTTGCTCTTCCACATTGAGTTGTTCAAAACTCCTAATTCTGCATAAACAACATTGGATAAAATGTTTGGAAAACAAGATGACATGAGAGCGCATAAGTTGGAAAACAAACTACTAGGTTAAATCCTAGTGATTTTGAAAACCTACAAGCATTCTTCTCTAAGTTTGTCCACACTAGATTGTTGTTAAAGGAATGTCAAGTAGAGAAGAAATATTATCAACTGATCTTGTCGATTCTCTCTAAGTTAGGTCCCAAATATTCTGTCTTTGTGCCAAATTTTTACGCTACAAAATTTATCTTGGGAAAATATTGGAATATGTCCTCCTTTGACTGTTTTTCGTCCCAACTCATTTGAGAACATGAAAAACTCATTCAAATGGGGTCTCTCAAGTCCAAGTAACATGCCCTTGTAGCAAGTACTAGTAAAGAAAAGAATATTGAAAATAAGAAAGAAAGAAAGGATCAACCTAAGAAGGAAACCAAGACCAAAACTAAAATTAACACAAACACTTCGAATTCTAAGCCTAGAGAAAAAAAAGACAAGTTTTTGTGTTCTTATTACAAGAAGTCTGGTCATAAAGAGCATCTATGTATGAGAAAACAAATTGAACACACTTTCCACTTTCATCCAATACCTGTAATTTCTAAGGGTCATAATTATGAGCACACCACCATACCAGTTCATGAGCATAGATAGTGGGTAGAATTGCAACTACTAGAGCAATTTAGCTTACACTAATAGCTTTTATCAATTTTCTTTGATTCTCACTATCCGCATCAATATAGGACACAGAGAAACTTGTCCTCCATGTTTCTAAGTTACAAAATCCTTGCAAACTCCTCCTAGTCTGCATCAAGTAAAGTCATGTCCTTTATGTTTTCTAAGTTACTTGTGATGCCAGAGGACATAGAGAAACTTGAATCACGAGTTTTCATATTGTTTCTTAATATATCTCCCCCAAATTATTGTGAAATTTGTGAAGAAATTAACCCAGGTATGGGAAAATAATGTAACTTGCTGATTTCCTAAACTTGTTTTATGTAACTCCTCTTCCCGTGATCATTTTTTGAATTTTTTTATCAATCTCCCCATCTTTAACTGATTGTTTTCCTTTTTCATGCAACTCTCCTTTGCTTCTTTGATCCCAAAATCTCAATCTCGAAATAAAAACTCTGCATTAAGTTTTCCTTTACTCCTTCACTAATTCTCACAATTAGGGTACCAAAATATTTGTATGCAATGATAAAAACTTTGAAGTTTTTGAAAGTTTCAAGTAATTTTGCTTTAATCCGTCAAAAAATGCATTAATGGCGCAGCCATTAATTTTTTACATCCTGGTCATCTATCTTTCCTTTTCCATTTGAATGTGTATCATTCATAAGGATAAATTTGATGCTTCGCAAGCTCAAGGAGTCTTTTTTCACTTTTAAACTATCTTTTAAATACATACACGTTTTACACATTTGACCCGAGCACCCATTTTTTGAATTTAATTGATATCATGACACTTGTTTATATATTAGAGTTATGTTGGCGAGAAAATTTGTTAGGGGACAAATTGGCAGTTATCTTGCCAATTCTCTTGGATTTTATGTCCCTCTAATTAACCAGTGTAGTTGTCGTGCATGCATGTGCGAGTAAAAAGTGAGTTTTGGTCAGGGATCCAACACGGGCACTCCATTGAACCTGTGGCAAAATCTTGCATATATTTGTAAGAGAGGAATTTTCTAGGAAAGCGGCAAAGGGAGTGAGAAAGTTAGAAAAGAGAAACTAATATTACCAGTAGAAAATAAGATACATGTATACACCAGCTAGAAATTTCATTACATACTTCTGAATTTAGAAGAAATCAAATTTGTATAAAAGCAACATGACCAAATAGCATTTAATGAACACAAAGTAACACTAAACTACTCAATCAAAAAATGCTAAAATTCCTTCTTCCTTTATTGAAACTCAAGTAGAAATTGTACATAACACAGAAATAGAAGACATTTTTGAGTAGGAAAAAGGAATAAATTTTCTATCTCTTTGCTCTCTTCACAAATATATCTCTCTCATGAATTCACAAAAATTAGCTCCAAAATCTAAGAAGTCTAAGAAGAAGTTCAAATGAGGATATTGTTACAATTTATAGAAGAGAAGGCAACTCTTCATCTTCCTGGTGACTTTTCAAATACTTTAAGTTGAATTTAAATTGTTCATATTCCACTTAAATATTTAATTCCCTTTTATAAAATCAAGGTGACTTAAATTTTCTATTATGTTTCTAAATTCACTTAAAAATATATTAAAAAGTGAAAACCTCAAATGAGAAAATATAACATTGATGAGAGAGAGAGTTGGGTGAGAAAAGAAGGAAGAGATAGAAAGAAGAGGAAGAAGAAGAAAAGAGAGAAAGGAAGAATTATTTGGAAGAATGATCTACTCTAGTGGATTTGATCTCGCTTCCTAACTCATTTCTACTTTGCACTCTTGAGAAGGCCTCTTTCCCTCTAAGATCCTTTCTGAAATGAGAAGCTACATGTTCTACTTTGTCAGCATGAGGAATGTGAACGCAACTCAAGGTATTTTTCCATCCATCAGCCACACTGTTGATTATACTTCCCGAACCATGATGAATTTTTCTCTGCGATAATTGCAATAGAATTCCAGATCTCTAAGAGGAATTTGAGGGTATCCGTAGTGAAGGAAAATGGTTTCCTACCTCTTTCTTGATTTTTTTTTAATGGACCAATCAACTCATCAGCAGTTGTATCCTCGCCCATTGCAGGTACTCCAAGATTTTGAGTTTTCCAATTTACACTATCCTTCAATTGTATACTTGTTCCTCTTTTTCCTCCATCTCTATGATGACCTAATTTCCAAGACCCTCAGCCATACAGGTGATAAGTCTTCTAAGAGATTTTCAAAAATCTTCATGTTTATCAACTCCTGGCAATGACTATTACTCATTTCATCTACTAATAGGCTCAAAGGTTCTTAATAGTCCCTTTCTTTCTCCAAGTCCTCCTTGAATGTCTATGTCCTATTTGCTATCACACACATTTAAGTAAAAAATTTGACTGCTTCTTAGAGAACTAACTTCCCTTTTTTTAGAAATTGAGTTACTCCATTCGTTATTCACTTGCCCCTGCATTGTGAACTTGTGTATCCTCCTGATGGATTCTAGATTGAAGCTACTGATGGGCGCAACTTCCTCAGTGGGAATTATCATGGCATTAGGATCAAATATATTTTATACATAGAATGAAAGAGTTCAAACCTGCTCTTTTAGTTCATCAATCATCTTCTTATACTCCTTAGTCCTTTCCACCATGCGAGTGGAAGATTGTTGATATACATGTAAATCCCCTTCATGAGTTGTTGGTCCTAGTTGGATTGTGCTCATCTAATAGTCAATTGGTATCATATCATCCATTGGCTTGATTACCTTGGGCTGAGATACTTCAATGTATTGGTTACATGTTTCCCCACTATAGAACCGTGAGGCTGTATGTGAGTGCTTTCTTGATTTTTTCTTTGGCCAATAAGAAAATCATTGATAGATCAGGGGCTGCCACTTGCTACACATTGTGGGTGTCAGGTAAAATTGTTTCCTGCATCCAAGGAAACATCTCATTAGATTCGGGCTCGATGATAGGTACACTAATAGTTCCCTATTCTGAAGGAGGAGGAAAATCCTGAATGAGTGAGATAAAGGTGTCAACAAGAGGTGGGACCTCATGTGGTGGATTGAAGACTAGGTCTTGGACCATGTGTTCTTCATCCACTTGTGTCTCGACCACTAGATTTTTTTCCTACATTTATACGATCAATTCATCCTCTCACAGTGACTCAAATGAATCTTCTTCTACCCTTTCTTTCTTTGGCAGCTTCTTATGAAGAGAAGCTTCCAATTTTTTGCCCTTCCTTTTCAAACTTGCTCTGGAGTGTTTAGAACTGGTAGTCACCTCTATGAATTTTGAGGATGAATAATAGGAAGATTTCTTCTGACTTGGGGGAATTCCTCATGACTAGATGATCATGGTTCTCTTCTTTAGAAACCAGTTTCTCATCCTCCTTACCACTTTCTCAATCCACTCCTTGATCCCTAGATTCACAAACATACCAGTTGACTGGAGACAAAAGGAATATCTTGACTACCACGTACTCATGATCATATGCCTCTGTCCCATCATCATGCAAAATATCTTAATACCAGTAGAACTTAAATTTATTCATCTTACTAATTTTCATCCTCATATGGTCCTTTTCATAGACTTCAAATTCATCAGTACAATTGGCCCAATAGTTCTTGAGTTGTGGCTCATGTTGTAATTATGGGATGTAGAAAGAGTTAGGATCTTCTTGGATGTCAAAATTAGGCCTGGAAATGTAGGAATGCAAAGTCAAATGAAAAAAATGGCCTTCAGATAAGATTCATCAATTGAGCTCTTGCATGTGAAAACCCCAAGAGAGATAGGAAATGGAATCAACTTCTTCCTCCTAATTCTAATCCTATTATTCACTTGAATGATCTTTCTACAAAGCTCAAACAATATAATTTGGTCACTAAGGCACCTAGGTAGCCTTAGCAAAGCTTGGTTGAAGCCAACAACTTGCAGGTAGGAGAAGGCCCAGAATTGTATGAAATAAGATCCATATTTCTTGATCATAGACGTCGCTTGTGAAAACATTCTAGCCTCTATAGCCCCTTCTAAGATTCAGACCACATACATTGTGAATGCATCGTTCACATGAATGAAATGCATATGGCTTTCCTTTATCACCAATTGTGGAGTTTATCGAATGCAGGCACCTTGGCAGTAATATTTTGCGTGAGAGTCAATCCTTTGAATGATCTTAAGCTAGCAAAGAGATAGACTAAGTAATAATTCATGTGGAAATTCTTCATCATGGGTACCTATAGAAATTGTAGATGGATATTTTCATTGATGATATGCCCCTAGTAAATTCTCTAATTTCCTTCTGTCAATGTCAAGATTAAAAGGCCCATCCAATCTTGGAAGTCTCTTGTGCTTTCTTTTCCCATAACTCTACTGAGGAGAGTGATGGCATCTGAATATCCTTCTCAAAACTCACACCTTGGAAGGTTCTTGGGTATCCTTGAGGGATTTATTCTTTTTTTCAACCACAAACTAAGTGCTACCACTTGTACATATGCATCCATCATTTCCCAATCATGCAAGGCCCTATCCTTTGAGATGAAGACCATGCAAGGTGATGTCAGTATCTATAGAGAAAGTGAAATGGTTCTAGGTATAATGATTGCCATCATTGTACCATTGTTAGCTCGGATGGTTCATGTTTTGGGCTAATAGTGGTGAGGGCAGGTTAGGCCCAACTCAAGACTTTTCACAGACACTGGGTTTCCTGTGGTAGCAAAAAAGCCACTTGTGAATATGTGACATTCAATCTTGTTTTGGTGCTTAGCTGCCATGTGAGTTATAAGGTCATTTAGGTCCATGTATAAGACATCACTGTCTTCTATCTCATACTCGCAAGTGAATGGTTATGCCAACTTCTGTCCTGTTAACTTCTGCTTCATGTTTTTCTTAGAAAGAGAAACTTACAATTTTTAGTAAGTATGAAAAAGAAGCTCCCTCGAACCTCAACTAAATGTCACGACTATGATTTCCTCTTCTCCCTACGTTCCTCTCTCCTTATAGATAAAATTTATATTTTTGACAAGTGCTCATGGGACCACTTACTATTTTTAGTAAGTGCCAAAATTCCCATTTTGATGAATTCTCAGTTGCACTGCATCTTCAATGCTTGTATCTCCTTCACAAGTTCTAATGTTGACGACTTTCCAAAAATAGAAGTCCCCTATGTCGAAGACTTGCTAGTTTTATATATTTGGATTCTGAAGGTTGGATTAAAGTGGAAGGAAGTTTTCCGATATGGTTTTTTCCCAATATCACCCCTCTAAAATTTTAGACCTACCCACTCAATAGTCTAGGAGATTTTAAAGTTTTAATTTTTTGACCTGGCAATGCTTCTAAACACGACACCCATTAATGGAGCTTGAAAGTTGCATGTCTAGTTTTCTTCTCCATTTTCAATAAAAATTAAATTTTTGTTGTGGCTTTTTTCCTCTTGTGCTTCTAGTGAAATCTCGTTTCAATCCGACTGTCAATTTGATTGGAAATGATATTTTTCCACGTTGGGCCAGAAAGAGGATTTTTTTGTTGTGAGTGTTCTGTACCACACATGGAGGGATTGAAGGTGTGTTTCTAATGGTTTTTGAGAGAGTAAGTAACAAAAAAATGGTTTTTTTTTCATGCACTAGTTAGCAATATTTCTACGAATCTTCGTTTCACGAAAATGGAAATTTTCATTGTTTCTTCTCTTCGTTCTTCGCTTCTTCTTCCTTATTTGGTCAAACCTTTTTCTGAGACTCGTATGTTTTCATGGAGTGGAGGAAAAAAAATTGATAGATCTGGTTCTAGGTTCAGAAATGTTGGAGTGGTGGTAAGAAGTTGCAGAGGAGTTTGGAGAAAGAACTGTGTATGGGTTTAAAAAGGAAGAAGCGGGAAGAAAACGGCAGGTGGGGATTTAAAAAAAAACTTATGCACAGAGATGTCTAGGAACATTTTTATGTCCCTGATGTCCCTCAACTAAAAGGTATGTGAGGTACATCAATTTTTATGGTGAGCAAGGCAATGACATGTGGCGGTGATCCGACGGAAGGGAATGAAGGCTCCACTAGCTCCCAGGACTAAAAAACTAGTCTTAGAGAGGACACTTGGATGAATAAGAGTCTCTTTGGGGGATGGGAAAATTTTTAAAAGTATTATGTCCCTAACCTATGTGATGGACATGATAGACATTAAATTCCATGGTGCTCCTAGATGATGACACGTGGTAGAGAACCAGACGGTAGAGGAATTTGTGCTCCCACAAGCACCTGGGGGTTGAACTAGTGATCTTGGAGATCACATGAGGATCTAGAGGTCATATGGGGGTTGGACAGATTTTTTTCAAGGTTTGGTTTCCCTGACCTTAAGGTATATGAGGAACAAAAAATCCCGTCAGGCTCCTAGAGTTGACACGTGTCTTGCCAAAATTTTACTAACTCCCGAACTCGCTCCGAGAGGACAATTTGAGATGAAAATAACGTGAGCTCTCAATCGAAATGGTTGGTGAAATTGTATATGATCCTGACTTGAAATGGAGCTTTTTAATCCAATAGTAGGGGTCTCAGATCTTGATTATTCCAATTGATCCATGAAAAATTAGGATTTTTTAATTTTGTACTCCACTTGTGCACCAAAAAAATTTCTTGTTGACCTAATGCTCCAAAGCATTTTGTGAAAAACATCAATTTGACCATCTCATAGGGCTTGGAATTCATATTTTTGGAGATGTTTTTTTGTCTTATTCTAACTCCATTAAAATATCTCAGAAATCACCTTTAAAATTTTAACATCATTGATTTGGCATATGCACAAACTAGGCCTGCATAAACCCTAATTTTGGTGAAACTACGCCAACTTATCCAAGCCCTTCTAAAATATTCCTGAATTACTTCCATGATTTCCCAAGTCCTTTGAATCAGCTCCACATTTAAATGTTTTGGATTTTATTGTTCTGCTTCATGGGGGTTGCTCCAGTCCTAGGAAGGCTAGTGATAGCCCTACCTACAAGTGTGCCTGAAGTTTGCAACTTTTAATGAACTCCTAAAATCACCTATGGGGAATGAATGGAATTTCCTAAATCAACCTAGGGGAATGAGATAACATTTTACTGGGGAGGTCACTTGGACTTGACTGGACAGACTCGATGGTGTCTTGTAATGGTAATACTTAAAAAAATTAACACAAGGGCATAGTTGTCATTCTCAGAAATTGTTAATATCCTTATTGTACATTTTCATGAAAACAATCTAGCTCTAGCTCGGGGACATGACCTGGACTAAGTGTAGTTAAATACATGACATGGGGAATCCAAAATCTCAAATTTTATACCATATGATCCGTTGACTAGTGCCTTATCCATTAGGCCCTATGTAGATTCATGTACAATTTATAAGGGAGAAGGATAACAAAGAAGGAAACATACACACACACACACAAATGAACTGAAAGGGAAATACACAATGCACAACAGGAAGGGAAACTAAAGGGAAACACACCTAAAAATCATGTATGGTACTAAGGTGGGGGACACCCTACTTTCACTGATGATATAATTTTAGGTATTTCCCACTAACGAGGTAATTCTAGTTGTGTTCTATTCCATCTAAATATTGATAGTAGACAAACATTCTTGCCACAAGCTTCATGAATCTGAAATGGGCCAAGCCATAATGAATCAAAATTTTCATGGCTTGATTTTGGTTATCTTCTCTTTTCCCATAGCAAGAGATGAGGTCTACCAACTTTAAATTCTCTCTTTTTTGATTTATTTGTCAAAGATATTCTTTAATTTCAATTGGTGTTCCTTGATACGGTTAAACACTCGAATTCTATTCTCTTCTAGATTCTCAAAAAAGATGATCCTCTTTTCAATGGAATCCTTGTACTGTCTATCTTCTATTCCCTTGGGAGTAACTTGAGAGCTATGACATATCAATTGTAATGGGTATTTCTACTTTGATTCCATAGAAAAGTTGGAATGGGGACATACTTATTGCCTTCTTAGGGGTGATCTTATCCATCCATAATGCATCGTACAAATTCTTGTGTCAATGCCTTTTGTTTTCATCCATGAGCTTACAGAAAATGGTCATGATGTTCCTTGTTTCTTAACTTGGCCTAGCTTGTCCATTTCCTTATGGATAGTAGTCTGATGAATGAGACAAGGATATTTCGTTTCCGTATCAAAAACTTAGTCAAATCCATTGAAGAGAAATAGGTAGCATTGTTTGATACAATCTTCTGTGTTACTCCAAAATGCATACTATGATATTCTCCTTGATGAATTACATACTGTTTCAGTGCTGGCTTGCTTGGCCGGAATGGATTCCACCCATTTTGTGAAGTATTATGTCACTGTGAGAACATAGGTTTGCCCCACACTTGAGTGAGGATTTAGTAAAACAACGAAATCTTAGTCCTCACTGTTGAAATGGATTTTCAATAACAACTAGCATAAGTGCTAGTGCTGCAATTTGGGGTCTCCCAAAAAAAATGTTGACAAGTTTCACAGTTGGAAACCCATTCTTGAGTTTCTGTAAAGAGGGTGGGCCAATAATACCTTCCTTATAGGATCTTATGTGCAGTTACCACCACTAATAAATTTCCACCACAAGCTTGGTCATGGTATGCTTTTAAGCAATTTTTCTTATTTGCTCTTTGTCTACTCATTCAAGGAACCATCTATCAAGACCCCTCTTATAAAGTGTGTAGTTCTAGATTACAAAATTTATCACCTTCAACTTGAGCATTCTCATTTTAATTATAATCAAGATGATAAGGGCATTCTCCGTAAGTTAGGTAATAGGCCATATCAACATACCACTCATCAATAGAGGTTATAAACAAAACATGTGGATTATTTTCAGAACAAATTAGATAAGCATAATTTTCTTCACCGTGTTGATCCTTGATTTCTTCATTTTCAGCAATCAACCTACATAAGCCATTTATTTGTACCAAATTGGAGGTTTGGATGTGCAAATCATAATCTTTAATTTTTACAACCCAGTTTCCTCTTTTATTTTCAAGATCTTTTTTTGTCAAGATGGACTTAGATTGTACTGTCCAGGTACCATTACCATAGTATGAGATTTTAGTAAGTAAAATATGAAATTTTTTATAGCCTTGACTATAGCATAGGCATATTTCTCTAGCTGGATTGTAGTTTAGTTTGTTCTTCTTACAATGGGAATCTCATGAAAGCAATGGGTTCCTCCACACCTTCATCATTCTTTTGGATTAGAATGACAGAGAGTCATGTGTTCCGATGCATAGCAATACATGACAAAAAGTTTTCTTGAAATCTAGAGATGTGAAGAGTCAGGGACTTTGGCAATGGATTTTTTCATCTCTTTCAACATTCTACCTTCCCTTCATTGTTCCATTTAAATATTTCTTTTGGTTTCATCATAGTGGTGATGTGTTTTATCAATTCAGAAAAATCATGAACAAAGCAATAAAGAAATTTCACATTTCAGAAGAAGGAATGAAATCATTTCTTTATTTGTAGGTAGAGATAGTGCTTAAATGGCTTGTACTCTCTCATGATCAATGTGTGCTCCATGTGTATGTTCAAAATGTACCTCAAGTAAATTGCCTTTCCATGACTCCAAAAATGCAAATTTTTCAGGTTTAACGATATGCTCATGTTTTCTACACCTTGCAAGTACTTGTTCCAACTAATGGATATAGTTTTCCCTCTTTTTTGAAAATATTATGACATCATCAAAGATATATGAATGATGTACTGCTTTATATATTTGAATTCCAAATCCATCTCCTTTTGAAATGCAGCTCCTTCATTGATTAGGCCAAAAGGCATTCTGTTGTATGAAAAAATTCCCCAACGCTTTTTGAAGATTGTCTTGGTGCGATGCTCCTCTACCAATTTGATTTGATTGTATCCCAAAGAACCCATCAAGCAATGAAATAATTTCAAATCTAGTGAGTTCTTACAAAATATGGTCCATAATAGGGAGAGGATAATTATCTTTCAATGTAATGCCTAATTCAAGTTGGGGAAAAGTACACATATTCTTATTTCACCATTCTTATTCCGCACCGGCAAAATGTTGGCCACTCATGTTGAATGATGGATAGGAAATATGATCCTTGCATTAATCATATTCATTACCTCATCTTCAATGGTATCTACAATATCTGGGTTATCTGGCCTCTATTTTTTCCTGAATGGCTTGACATCCTGCTTCAAGGGAATTGAGTGATGCATTTCCTTCAATTGGAAATATTTGATTTAATCATAAGAGTAGGCCAGAACATATGAATATTTATTGAGTAACTGCAACAAACCTTCTCTTCTCCTCAAGAGAACAAAATTTTCTAATATTTATCATTCTTGGCTCCTCTAAGGTGTCGATGTTCTCCTTCTCAAAATTAGCTCAGCATTGAGAGGATTGTTTTTTATTTCTCTTGAATGAATCTGTTCATGTTTTTTCAAAGAGGTCTTCTCATAGAGAAACCAGGCCTTTGGGAATCTTGTTTCCTTTCAATTTGATCACTCCTTCTTCATTGATCCATTCAATTCTTTCTTTCGCTTCTTTGGCTTCCACTTCTTAGTGTGGATTCTCACTTCCTTAAAAGAATATATTATTTAAACTGGTCCCTTTATTCCAAGAATGCTAGAATTTGGTTATCATCATAGAAGACATGTCAATGGTTTGCATTATTTGGTACACAAGGCCCGAACACCATTTTAATGGTCACCTTGTCTTTACCAAAAGAAAGATGAGATATCACTCAGGGAAGTTGATACTGCAAGAGAAACAGCCTTTTCACTCTTTTCTTGTGGGATAGATTTGATGGAAAATGCATCAAAAGATTCAATATAGTCTCATAATCTATTTCTATAATGTCAAAGTTCTTGGACTTTTCACCTAATATTGTTGTCAGAATTGTCTTTACTATCACCTCCGCATCACCCTGGATTATATTAGCTTCTTAATTCCCATGTCTTATACCATGCCCATGCCTAATATGAAAGCTTTATATGCCATCATGTTATTCGTATTATCAAATTGAGTCAGATTATAGGAAAATGGGTACAATTCACTCCCAGAAGGAGAGTGTAGCACCACGCCTGCTCCCTGAAACTGCACTAGGAATGACTACCATCAAATTCCATCTTCCAAACTTGATCTTCTTCTTCTTCAATAAAAAGTGGAAAGTTCTCATCTTTTTCTACATGTAAGGAAGTAGTTTCCTACCCTGATATCTTGAAAAATAATGTTTTGCCTTTGGATCATTAGACTTTCATACTGTGAACTTCATCTTCCTTACTGGTAGAAAAATTATTCATCTCACCTTTTCACTAGAATAAAAATTTATAGATGACCAATCCATTTTTATTTCTCCACAAAAGTCTCTACATACAATGAATTCATGCTCAGTAACATGCCAAAGTATTTTGGGATGTCCACCACCATGATGGTTAGAAGCACCTTCTTATCTAGAAAATCAGAATTAATGTTACCTGTGCATCGTTGATTCTTCCTACTAATGGAAAGTCACCTTGGAGTTCCATTCAATAGCATGTGACAAAATGTTGTCCTAGATAAGATCAAGGTGATAGGGCATCAAAAATCTTTGACAGATGAAAAATCACATTATCTAAGGCTCTGAAATCTATCATGAAATTATTTAGCGAAGAAGCCTTTAATGAGAAGTGATATGTAGAAAGGTTCAACCTTGTTGGTTTTGGAGGTACTGAGGTCTGGACATGTTTTGATCAATGGTGATTGTCCTATATGTGTGGGGAGTAAGCCTTTGGAATTTGAACCTAAGATTATAGGATTACCACCACATACTACATCAATGAACCTATATAAATTGGGTAGGATGCATTTGTAGGTATTCTATTTATGTGAGTCTGGATATTGCCATTTTTTCTCAAACATGTTCCAACAAATTCAAATGGGGTTATGCACCTGTGCAAGATTTCACTTTCATAGGACTGAAAGAAGACTATAAATGGATGAAGGTTCTTGATATTTAATGCAAGTGTGATTGTAATTTCCTTTGACAGGTGCAGTTTCTTGATTTGATGTGAATAATTCTATCCTCATGTTGGTCTTCAATCTTACCTTCTATGTTATTTCTTCCAAACAACATGTGTGTATTGTCTTGAGTCTTTGCATGCATTTTCATATCTATTTCGTTAGGTCTAGAATGGAACCCTGTTCTAGTTTGATGCATCATCTCTCTTTATTTCAGCATTTCCCTCTTTTAACCCTAGTACCTTAGAATACTTGGGATATGATTAGATAGATGTATGGTAGTGTTGCTTAGTCGCAGTGAGCTAGGATAGAATAAATTTTACCTTCTCTAGAAATTTACCTCAAAGGTGCCATTGTCCCGCACTTTTGAGGTCTTTCCATGTTTCAATAAGGTGTTAAGCATAGCTTCAACAAGGGTGCATCATCATCATATTCATCATCAACATACTCAATTAGGCCATTGTGTGTATCACCATCAAATTCCTTGAACTCAAGATAGTTATCATCATCACCCGTATTTTCTTCTTTAAGTTCCTCAATTTCCACTTCCACCTTTGGTTCTTTAGTGTCACAGGTGGTATTAACTGGTGGTGCTTCAAGAGTGAGCCAACGAGGAGGTGGAGAAATATTTGGTCTATTTGAAGGATTTGGATTCCTTTGAGTGTTCTGCATTGTGATCAGGGATATATTTTTCTTCAAGACAACCTACTCATTTTCCATTTTTTGGAACATTGGGCTCGTGGTGACTGAGCCTTAATTTTGGGATTTTTTCTTTCCATTTGGGCCTTTCACTTTACTAGATAGGATTAGATCGTCATTGGATTTTATCACAAATTCCTAGGCTTCCCTTAATTTTCTTGGTTGGGTACTTCTGAGGAAGAAACCTACTTCTTATGGAAAGGTATTGATGAAGGATTTCTTTAAATTATTTTCAAGAGGAACCACATCTTTAAGGATTCTTCTTATCACTATGTTATATCTTGTTATGAAATCTCTCATTGATTTGGATGTTTCTTTCTTCATTTGTAATAATTACACCAAGAGATTGTGACAGTATCCAGTGCTCTTCAACTTGTGTTCAAATTCACTTCTTATATCTTCCCAGTAGGTGATAGACCTCGGGGCTAGGATGTAGAACCATTTGGCATATTTTTCTTGAAGTGATTCCATAAAGAGCCATAGTGACACATCTTCGTGCTCAATGCCAAATACAATGCAAGCGGTGATAAACGCTACTACATGTTCTTTGAGAGTTGAGAACCATCCCCTCTAAATTTTAAAAAGTTTTTTCTTGAGCCTTTTGGTAACTTGTGAAGTGGTTGAGCAAGGGCGAGTGGTATGGTGTCTCCCCATCATGGTACATTAGGCCTACGATCCACACGATCACAATCTTCCATTCTATTTTGGATTCTAGCTTCTAACCTAAATGAACTCACTAAGTATTTGAATGTCATTGGCATTGGATCCATCTTCATGGTCATATTCATCAAGTCTAGGATGCCATCCAAGATCTCATGGTGTGCTCCCTCGATCGTCGCATACCACTCATCTATGGTCATGTTGGAAAGAAAATTTCTCGAAGGACAAATTTTTGGGTTTCTTGCCAATGCTTCTGGGAGTCAAAAAGGAGACCTCTAACTTCGGAGCATGGTGTAGTCTTCCATGATAGTGCATGTATGAAGTAGAAGTCGAGTTTGTCCTCCTAGTGGCCTTACAGTTGAGGATCCAACAGGGGCTACTCCACTAACCTTGCAGAAAAATCTTATAGATGTTCTACTAAGGTGCTTGAATTTGTCTAGGAGAGTAGGAAATTCAAGTGAGAATGTTCTACTTCAAGGTAAACTAATGTCTGCGTAGTAGTGAAATCAAAAACTTGGCACTACACCAGTTATGCCAAGTTTCATCACATGCACTAAAATTATGAAGAAACAAATCCTACATGAATGTGGAATAGACAATACCAGATAGAATTTCAATGAGCACAAAGTATCAATATAACCCCTTAGTCAAAAAAGGTTTGTAGAAATGAGGCTTCTATTGATGCTCAAGCATAAATTATACATAGCATAAGAATGGAAGACATTCTTTTTTTAGAATAAGGGAAATGGAAGAAATTTGTTATCGTACTTGTTCTAACCTTCTAGTCATAGGATCAGGTCTAGATGCTACTAAATATTCACAAAAAATAGATGCCAAAGAATGTCTAAGTGAGACCCTCAAATGAGGAGCTTGTTATAATTTATAGAAGGGAAGGAAACTCTTCATCTTCCCGGTGACTTTTCAAATACTTAAATTTTGACTTTAAACTGTTCATATTCCAATTAAATATTTAAGTTCCTTTTATAAAAATCAAGGTGACTTAAATTTTACATTATATTTCTAAATTCACTTAAAGTTATATTAAAAAGTGCAAATTCCAACATAAAACAAAAATATAACATTGATGAGAGAGAACGTTGGGTGAGAAAAGAAGGGAGAGAGAGAAAGAAGAGGAAGAAGAAGGGAGAGAAAGGAAGAACTATACAGAAGAATGAGCTGCTGCAGTGGATTTAATCTAGCTCCCTAACTAGTCTCTATCTCACGTTGTTGAGAAGATCTTCATCCCTCTAAAATTCTTTACTGAAATGTGTTGTTGCAGGTTCCACTTTGTCAGCATGAGGAATGCGAACACAGCTCAAGGTCTTTGTCCATCCATCAAACACATTGTTGATATCTTTACACTTCACGAACCATGATGGATTTTTCTCTATGATAAATGTAATAGCAGTCCCGAGATCTCTAAGAGGAATTCTGAGGGTATCCTTAATGAAGGACAATGGATTACCTACCTCTTTCTTGACGTAGTCTTAAAATGGGACCAATCAACTCATCGGTAGTTGTTTCTTCTCCTATTGCAGGTACTCCAAGATTCTAGATTTGATCGATTTATACTATCCTACAATTTATATGTTTGTTCCTCTTTTTCGTCCAACTCAGTGATGGCCCTAGTTACTGTTCCTCAAACTTGATTGTCAAGGCCCATTTCCCATACATGTGCAACAAGTCTTCTAGAAGGAGTCTCAAAAACCTTCTTGTTGATAAACTTGTGAGGGTGAGCGTTGCTCATTTCACTCTACTACTAAACCCAAAGGATCCCATTAGTCCTTTTATTTCTCCAAGTCTTCCATTGAGTACCCATGTCCTATGCTCGACGTTCACACACATGTAGGTGAAAATTTTGACTACCTCTTAGAGCATTGACTTTCCCTTTTTAAGAAATTGAATTGATTCATTCATTATTTATCTCTCCCATGCATTGTGAACTCATGTGTATCCTCTTGATAGAATCTAGATTGAAGCTACTGATGGGCGTAACTTCCTTCAATGGGAATTTTCTTGGCGTTTGGATCAACTAGATTTTTCTCATAGGACGACAGATTTCATACCTTGTTCCTTTAGCTCATAAATCTTCTTCTTATATTCTTTATCCCATTGCCACTATGGGAGTGGAAAATATTTTTGATACATATATAGATCCCCTTCATGAGTAGTTGGCCCTAGTTGTATTGTGCTTATCTCATAATCAGTCTGGTTTCATCACGTCCACTAGCTTGATCACTTTTGGCCAAGCTACTTCAATATATTGGTTACCCATGTTTCTCCATTGTAGAACCATGAGGCTATGTGTGCGAGCTATCTTCCTCTTTCTTATCCCTTAGCCAATGAGGTAATTGCTAATAAATCAGGGAGTTGACCACTTGTTGAATGGTGTAAGGGTATCAGGTGTTATTGATTTCCTACATCCATGGAAACATTTCATCAGACTCAAGCTCTATGACAGGTGCATCAAACCATTCCCTACTCTGGAAGGGGAGGCATATCTTGGATGAGAGAGGTATTAGTGCTGACATAAGAGGTGGGATACCTCTTGTGGTGGCACAAAGACTGGGGTCTTGAACTGCATGTGCATCCACTTGTGTCTTGGCCACTATATTTACTTCCTAGCCATTTCTGCGATTAATTCTTCCTCTGCACAGTTTCTCAATTGAGTCCTTCTTCTGTCTTGGCTCTCTTTGGTGACTCTTCTTTTGAGAAGAAGTCTCTCAATTCTATGGATCTTCATTTACAAACTTGCTCTAAAGTATGCCTTAGAACTTGAAGTCAACTCTCCATGGCTTTTGACAATGACTACTGAAGAGGAATCTATCTTCTGACTTGCGGTCATACCTCGTGATTAGATAATCATGGTTATCTTCCTCTAGAACCAATCCCTTACTCTCCTTGATCACCTTCTCAATGGTCATGCCCTTTTATATCCTCTTGATTCACGAACGTGCCAATTGACTTGAGGTATTAGGAGAAACCTTAACCGCCACATACTCATGATCATACATCTTTATCCCATCATCCTGTAAAATTTCTTCATACTAGGAGAACTTGAATTTCTCCATCTCATTTATTGTCATCCTCATATGGTCCTTTTCACACACTTGAAATTCCTCAGCGTAATTGGCCCAATAGTCCTTGACTTGTGGCTCAAGTTGCAATTTTGGGAAGTAAAAAGGTTCAAGATCTTCTCGGATGTTGAAATTAGGCCTAGAAACGTAGGAATGCAAAATCATATGAGCAAAAGAATCCTCTAGACGAGATGTGTCATTTGAGCTCTTACACATGAATACCCTGAGAGAGATAGGAAATGGAATCAACTTCTTCCTTCTGTTTCTATGCCTGTTATTCACTTGCATGATCTATCTGCAGAGCTTGAACAATACAATTTTTTCATTAAGGTACTTCGATAACCTTAATGAAGCTTGGTCAAAGCCAACAACTCACATGTAGGAGGAGGTTGATAATTGTATGAAATAAGAGCCATATTTATTGATCACGGACGATGTTTGTGATGACATCCTAGCCTCTATATCCCCTTCTAAGAATCATACCACATACATTCTCAATGTATCGCTTGCGTGAGTGAAACACCTATGGCTTTCCTCCATCACTAACTATGGAATTTTCTCAAACGTAGGCACCTCAACAGTAATGTTTTATGTGAAATCCAATCCTGTTAATGATCTTTCTCTAGCGAGGAGATAGACCAAGTAAGAAATCATGTGGAAATTCTTCATCATGGGTACCTGGAATAGTTATAGATGGAGATTATCATTGATGATCTACCCCCAATAATTTATCCTCTTTCCTTCTGTTAATTTCAATACGAAAAGGCCCATCCAGTCTTGTAATTATTTTTGGCTTTCTTTGCCCATAAATCTACTAAGGAGAGTGATGGAATCTAAAAATCCTTCTTCGAACTCACGTGTTGGAAGGTTCTTGGGTATCCTTGAGGGATTTATTCCTATTTTCAACCACAAACCAAGTGTTACCCCTTGTACATATGCATCCATCATTTCCAAATCATTCAATACTCTCTTCTTTGAGATGACAACCATGTTTGGTGATGTCAGTATCTGTAGAGAAAGTTAAATTTTAAACCTACTCGCTCAATAGTCTAGGAGATTTTAAACTTTTAATTTTTTGACCTGATAGTGCTTCTAGACGTAGCATCCATTAATGGAGCTCAAAATTTTCAGGTCTATTTTTATTCTCCATTAGTAATAAAAATTACATTTTAATGGGATTTTTCCTGTTGTGCTTCTGGTGAAAACTTGTTTTAATCTGACTGTCGGTTTGATTAGAAATTGACCTTTTTCCTCATTGGACCAGAAAGAGGAATTTTTTTTTGTTTTGAGTTTTATTTTCCAATAAAAGAGGGATTGAAGGTGTTTTTCTGATGTTGTTTTAGAGATCATGTAACAGTAAAAAATGGTGTTGTTTCGTGCACTGGTTTGCAAGATTTCTACGAATCTTCATTTCACAACAATGGATATTTTCACCATTTCTTCTCTTCGTTCTTCGCTTGTTCTTCCTTATTTTCTCAAACCTCATTTTGATAATTTTATTTTTTTATGGAGTGGAGGAAAACATTGTTGTGATAGATCTAGTTCTAGTTCAGAAATGGTGGAGTGGTGGTAGGAAGTTGCAGAGGAGTTTGGAGAAAGAATTGTGCATGGATTTAAAAAGGAAGAAGTGCAAAGAACGCATTAGGTGGGGATTTTTCAAAAAATATCAAAAAATATCCAAAAATATGGCTGAGCGTGACATGAGGGACATCAATTTCCATGGTGAGCAATGCGGCAACATGTGGCGATGATCCGATGGCAGGGAATGAAGGCTCCACTAGCTATCAGGGCTAAAAAACTAATCTTGTAGAGCTCACATGGGTGGCTAAGAGTCTCCTTAGGGGTTGGGAACATTTTTCCAAGTTTGATTTCCCTAACCTATGAGGAAAATGAGGGACATAAAATTCCATGGTGCTCCTGGTGATGACACATGGTAGGAATCAGATGGTTGAGGCTTTGAGCTCCTGCAAGCACCTGGGGGCTGAATTGGCGCTCCTGGAGGTCGCATGAGGATCCAGAGGTCATATGGATGCTGGGAAAAAATTTCCATGGTTTATGTCCCTAACCTTGATGGAAATGAGGGACAAAAAATCCTACCAGGCTCATGGAGCTAAAACGTGTCCTCCCAAAATTTAACTAACTCCCGAACTCAGTCCAAGAAGACAACTTGAAACAATGATAACTTGAGCTCCCAATTGACTTTTTTAATGAAATTTTATATGATCCTAACTAGAAATGACCTTTTGAATTCAAATTTTGGGGCATCATGTCTTGATTATTAAAATGTATCCCTAAAAAATAGTATGTGCGATTTAGTAATCCACTTGTGCATGATAAAAACTTCTTGCAGACCTAATGCTCCAAAGCATTGTGAAAAAAAATATTTCACCATATTGTAGGGTTTATAATTCCCTTTCTAACGATGTTTTTTCTTTCTCCTAACTCCACATGGAGCTCCCAGAATCACCTTCGGAAGTTCAATAGCTAATTTGGCATGTACACTACCTAGGCTTGTCAACCCTATTTTTTGTGAAATTGCCCCAACTTCTCCAAGTCCTTCCAGAATCCTCCTAAATCACTTCCATAATGTCCCAAGGCCTTTTAATCACCTCCACATCCATTTTGGATTTTCTTCTCTACTCTATGGGGTTTCTCCAGTCCTAGGAAGGCCAGTGATAGCCCTTCCCACAACTGCCTGAAGGTTGCAACTTTTAATGAACTCCTAAAATCACCTTGGGGGGATGAATGGACTTTCCTAAATCACCTAGAGGATGAGATAACATTAATCAAGAGGTCACTTAGACTCATTAGAAATACCCAGGGTGCCTTGGAATGGTAAGACTTGAAAAAATTAACACAGGGGTATAGTTATCATGCTCAGAAATTTTTAATTTCCTTGTTGCACATTTACACAAAAACAAGCTAAAGGACTCGTGGGACCTTTCTGCACATTTTTTTGTTTTACTGGGTAGGTACAAAATTACCAAGGTTACCTAAAACCTTGCCTCTTTGAATTTTGTCGAGAACATGACACATGTCCTTAGCGAGCCTCATAGAGTTTATTACAATTTTCACTTCATCAACTAATCATCAAAAATACACCATTGGTCTCATTCCCCACTCTAATCTTGTTTTGACATGTATTCTTGTTTTAGGGGTGGGGTCAATTTCTCCTTTTTACATTCTTTGACTTGAATATCCTTGAGAATATTTGTCGAGCCTTAGGGATAAGTTTTCACTTTGTAGTTATTATGTAAATTATGTAACTTTTCAAGATGACCCGCTGCAACATAACCAATGGAAACATGTAACGCATCTTCGGGTGGTGGAACGAAAAATGAAATTTGTAATGAAGTTCCAGAGGATGATATATAAGGAAGAATTTAAAAATTGAACCTGATCAATAATCAAATTTTTACAAGGGTTTTCAAGGACGACATGACTACTGCATTCCTCTACTGAAAAAGAGAATTCACACCCTAAACATGGGATTTCATTCACATTAACATGATCACATCTTCGAGCATATGTTTTTTAAACATGGGAAAACCAATCAAAGAAAAGTTTTTGAAGGCACGCATTAGATAAAAGGATGAGATTAAATTGAGCACTAACAATACCTTTGATGGATCAACATTCAGGTGATGAAAAGAGGATCATAGTGTTTAGCATTAAGTAGTTTGTTTAAAATACCAAGAATCGGGTATTAACCTTCATAAAGGAGGAAGAAGGTGGAATGAATGTATCATTTGGAGAAGGATAATATAAAAAAATGTTTCCAACTAAGAATAGTAGTTGGGATCCACAAAGATGGATCAAAGAAAACAGATGAAAGAAAGAAAGAAAACCCAAGAGAGGCTAAGAAAGAACATGAAGTTCTTGAGGAAAGATAAAAGTGACCAAGAAGGAAATTTGAGTCACCAAGGTGAGTGTCATAATAAAAAGTAAAATAGTGGTATTGAGGAATATAAAACATGGAACTGGATTCTAGAAGACCTCATGGAAGGTCATGAGATGCATTATTAAGAAGAAAAAAATCATGAACCATTACACCAAGGCCTAGAGCATGGTCTAAGGAGTGAAGAGGCAACTAATAAGAATAATGTAGAGTTTTAGAAAGACAAAATTATGTTGTGGGCATATAAGGATGTCAAATAAACTTTGGTTTTAAAATCTAATCAATTTTGTAAGTGTGTATTTTCAGGTATAAAGGACAAGGCTCCAAATGAGAGCATGAACACGGAAAATATGGGTGAGAAGGAAAAAGAGGAGAACAAAACAATGCCTATGAGGGAATTTGGGTGTCTGGAAATCATTCAAGGACATGACGAACAACACAAGGAGCAGTCAAGTGATGATCAGAGACATTGGAAATCAAAGAGAAGAATGACAGTTTAGGGTGATAGTAACAAAGACTTAAAGGCACTCATACCAGAGGAGAGCAAAGTGAAGCAAGATAAAAACATTGAATGAGAGTCAAAAGGATAAAATGGAGGAAAATTTTAGGTCATAGCACAAGAAATTATATTGAGTAAGCAGAGGATAAGACATAAAGAAAAAAATTCACTTCAAGAATGCATGGTGATAAAGAAGATAAACAAGGTACATTCATGAAGGGCATTTGAATATCATTCAAAGGACATAAATACTGGTATGGAGGAAGTATGAAGTTGTACATAAAATAAACTAAGCATATGATCATTCTTCAAGATTCCAAGAGGACTAAATTGAAGCTTAGAAGTATGGGTTGCAAATCAGGTATGCATGTTCATGACTAAAGTATATTTTTATATGAAGAAGAGTTTGGTGATGTTCAAATGATGTTTTGGACTGATTTATTGTATGAGAAGGGTGTAAGGAGAATTAAGGGAAGCTTGAGAACTCTAATCCAAGCAAATGGATTGAAACTATCCTAAGAAGGAGACAACAAGAAACTTGATAAAAGTATTGAGAATGATATGATAGGGAGGAAAAATTTGACAAGGTAAACCTACTGCAATACCTTTTGATGGAGTTTAGATGTTTTGGAGTTATTGAATCAAAAATTTATGCAAGAAATAGAGGTGTTCAAGACAAAGCAATCCAAAAGTTAGGGTTAATGTTAGAAAACCATGTATCTAAGGTATGGTGTATTGATTACTATTTTGTTGAAATGTTTAGAGGGACATTATATAAGTTATATGGCTTGATGGAACAAGAATAATTTCTTACAAGACTGGTAGAGAAAGAATTAGTGGGAAGTTGTGTAAAATGAACCTTAATGGATTTGGAAGCAAGGAAGGCACAGCAGGATATGTACATGGAAGATTATTTTAGCTAGCTTGCAAGACCTCTTAGGAGTAAAATTATCACCCATTATCAGAATAACCATGCAAGAATGAAGAAACTAGGTGTAAAGATACTCAAATCAATCTTAAAATATGAATAAAATGATCAAGCCAATGAAAGACATAAATGTAAAATAGTATCTATCTGCAGTCATAAAAGTGAAATGATATTCATCTACAGTCACAAGGTAGTGTACATTCAAGGTCACCAAGAAATGGAAAGTCTAGTATAAAGTGGAAGTAAAATGCAAAAAGGAGGCAATTTTGTCAAGCAGTAAGAGGTGTTAGGACAAAACAACAAAGAACAAGATAGTTATATAAGAGAAAATATAAAGTCTAGAGAGAAAACTAAGTATAATGAACCATAAGGGAATCAAGTTTTAGATAGAGAGACATATGTATTCCTAAAGAATACAGACTTCAATGCGGAAGGCTTTCACTTCCTTGACAAGGTTAAACAAGCTTATGAGAAAGATATAGGTGAAGATGAAAATAAGGTGGTGCTAAAACAAGTTGAGGAAGAAATAAGGCCCTATATTTTCGTATATAATCTTACCATGAATGCAGTAACTATAGGTACATACGAGGAAGAAAATAGGGTAGAGGTCCTATGGAGGTGCATGAAAGAGAAGATTGAAGAAGACACGGTGACAAACATAAAGATAAAGGTCATAAAGAGAGAGTATGAAGCAAAATTCAAAGTAGGAGAAAAGTGTACAAAGACACAAGTAAAAAAACACACCAATCAAGTCAAGGGGAACAATTACATAACCTCAACAAGAAAAGAAATCAAAATTACAAAGCAGGAAGTTAAGCACAAGAAGAAAATAAAACTAGAAGAGAAGGAAAAATTCAATTTTAAAGGTTTTCTTCTATTAGGAGGGTAGTATGATGTAGGAGCATCATAAACTTAGAGGTCTTAGGAGTGTTAAGCATGATTATATCATGTACTTGTGTATATTTTTCATGTTGTAAGTGGGGAAAGTAAGATGTAAGTGTCAAAGAAAAATATGTAAACATTAGGGGTAAGAGAGTAAATATGGTTATCTTATACCTAATAATTCTTATTATGATTTCTAAAAGAGATGGAATAGAAAGGTGGAAAAACTCAGGAGGTCTACGGATGATTCCACATCCAATTCTCAAGTTAGGGAGGTTTTTGAGTTCATTTACGAACTTGAGAGAGAAATTTAGAGAGAGTTGTTGTGAGGATGGCTTCATGGAGAATAGTGAGAAATGTATGGGAAATCATCTAATACATATGTACAAGGAATAATAAACATATGGGATATTGAGAGTGAATATTTTGTCTATGTTATTTGCATGTGTTTGTAGCTTCTAGTTAATGGATTAGATAGGCTCTAATATAGGATAGTGAAGGAGGAAGTTGACAGTTGCCAAAGGATGATTTTTTAGAGATCTATGATGACCTGAGGAGATGAAGGGAGGTAAGAATAAACACATAGAATTTTTCTCGGCCTTAGAAATCTTAAATGGCCACCTGTAGCCTTAATTATTTACTCTCAGGCCCAAAATAGGGCTTTTAATAACTTGATTTATATCCATTCAAAAATCATAAAATGGAAACCTCTGCCTAGATGAGGGTTAGGAGTGTTTCAAATCTCACCTTCAAGTTCACACGTGTTGAAGAAATAAAATAAGTTTTGCAGGTATGACTATGACTGTGCATAGAACAAAGGTTAAATGAGTTTCATAAATGGGAAAAACATTTTATTAAGTATCTAAACTATGTATACTCCATGTTTATATTCCATAAGTGGATCTTGTATGCAAGAATTTGTTAGCAATGCAAAGAGAATTAGGACTAACACCTAGTAGTCTTAAAACAAAGATAAATCAAAATATATGCATCATCATGCTTAGATCTTAAACAAGACTAATCTACCAACATCCTTACATTATAATATGAATAAACATTCAAAATAACATGATAATCCATTAATCTCTATCTATATTGAATGTTAATCAAATGAAATGAACCTATTTAGATCCTTAGCAATCAAAGGGTTGATTGTATGTTTGAATCCCAAGGTTTCCAAGAATGGAGTCTTATCAATCCATGACTACAAGACCATTTGACATATCTCTGTATGACTTCAAAATCTTGGATGAATGAATGCAAGATATGAATATAGCTAGCTCCTCCGATGAAGAATACTCTAAGATGATGAAAATGGCTATAGCTTAGGCTCTATGCTCATTTAGGTGTAAAAAGAAAGGTAGGAGGAGGGCTCCTTATATATCCCAATGGATAAAAGAATCTCTACATCCCTTTACATGTGGGATAATAGAGAGTTTTGGTTAGTTGTGGATAATGGAGGTTTAGAAAGGGTTGAGTCAACCTTAGGAGAGTTTATTTTGTCCTTTAGTGAATCATGGGGTTTGAGGGGATTTATTAATTAACCAAAGTGATTAATTAATAGGTGTGCAAGCGTATAGAAGCTTTTTAGAGGAATAGTTAGTATGATTTATTTTATGAGAGGATTTTAATCAAATAAATAGTGATTCATTGATTAAATAGAAGAGAGAATTAATTAATTAATCTAGATAGAAATGGTTATTAACTAATTAGTGTAGATAGAAAGGGGGTCTTAATTAATTAGAATTAATTAATTAATCTAGATAGAAAGAGGAGCTTAATTAATTATAGATAATTGTATAATCTAGATATAAAGGGGAGTTGATTAATGGAAGGTCATTAATTGGCGTCATTTTTGAATAGAAGAGTTAACTAACTAACGTAATGTAATTAATTAATGATGATAGCATAGAAAATATGTGATATTGACGATATGTCGTCAATTTGTGAGAAATGGTGTAATTAGCACAATTTAAGTATTTAAATTGCTCGAGCTAAATTTTAGGTGTCTACATTTACCCCTCTTTGAGGTGGCGTAAGTGATGCCACTTTAAAGATAGTAGATAGATAAAATTTTGAAGGCGTAGAAGAAAAATTAGTAGAAGTTAGAGATGTCCCCTCGAGTGTCGATGGGGTGATGAAAGAAGGTGATTGACGGTCAAAAAAGGTGAGATAAATGGATAGAAGAATGGGTAGGGGCAGGATGCCCCAGGTGATCAGAAGAATAATTTTGATAGGAGTGTGATGTAGAATAAAAATGGAGAAGTAAAGAAGAAATATATTTCATCCCTTGCATTTGCAATAGCCTTAATGTCATCATATTGCCACAGATCTATGTCATCAGTCCTTCTTAAAAATATAATCATACTAATCAATGCAATATGAGAAGGAAACAATCTCATTTAACATGAGAAACAAGGACAAACACACATATTACAACCAACAATGGTCAAGACGGTTGTATAAATGTTTTGATATCAAGATGAAGATCCCCAAATGTTTGTGATTGATGAAAAGGGTGAAAAATTATACCCCTAGCAAGGATATATGCAAGGGGGGATGATGAAGAATGCCTAGGTCCAATGAAAAAGCATTCATGTGCAACAAAATAGTATCAGGCAACTAGATGTGCCCCAAAGTACTGACGAAGTAAGAAGGCTAGCTTTGTAAATGGTTATAAATCAGATGATCCATGAACATGTGAAAATTCCAACAAGACATGGAATGCATACCATGTGCAAGACATGAGTTTCAGCCGTTATGAGATGGTTTACCTAGTTTTGTAAATTTTACAATTTTTAGGATTTTTGACAAAAAAATTGACATTTTTTGGATTTTGAGTTGATTTTTTTATTTTTTTAGATTTTTTTAGACTCTTGATGGTTTGAATAGAGAAGAAGTTAGAATAATTAGCAAGAATCTCCCATGAACAAAAGAAATTCCCAATGAGAAGAAAGAAGAAACGGGTGGCAAATAATGCCCCAACACAATGGAAAGATTAACAAAATAATTATTTAATAAAAAATAATTATTCAATGGAGTGTGCAGAAGAAGTGACATCACCTAGGAGAAATAAAAAATTTCCTAGTGAGAATAAATGAGTACCATGTGGAAAATAATGCCGCAGCATGATGAAAAATTAAATAAAATAATTATTCACGATGAGTAGAAGAAAAATTAGAGTGTGATGTTATATGGTTTGATTTCACACTTTGTATGTATCATGATGGTAATTGAGATATTTGTACTACATGTGTTTGATTTTTACCTGATATATCCATAGATGACATCAATTGTATTGTACATGTGATGCTTTAGATTAGTGGATAGGATGACATGATGATATTGGTGTGGGGGGATATATTTTGGTATTTTTGATCCCTCTTGCCCCCATTTGATGATACGATATGTGATGATTAGCTTAACATTCATGTATGATGTATACTTAGCTATTTATTTATATATGATGTATAGATTATGTTAGATGTGAGGATATTGATGGAGATATGATGATGTGATAACAAAAATATGTACATGCAACAACCAGACACAAGAAAATGTTAAAAAAACCTAACCAAATATACAGTGCCAACCAAGATGAATTAACACAACTATGTACAATTATTTACAAGCATGCAAAAACACACTTCATATGTACAAGTAAGAATGAATCTAATCTAAGAAAGAAAATATGAATCTTATCAAATTATTTCTAAGCAACAAACTATACAAATGTACAAACAAGCAGCAACTATACAAGCAAATAATGTACATAAACAAAGCAAGAAACAAGATAAAGTAAGTAAACTAAACTTATGTTTTTGTAAGATTGTTTTTTGAAAAACTTTTCTATTGTTTTTTTGTTTTTTTTTTTTTTATTATTTTGGATTTTGATCATATTTGAATGTTTTTGCAATTTTCTAAGGCTTTCTGAAACTATGCACAAGTAACCGAGAAATGTGGATGCCCCCAGCATTAGGCAGAGAATATACAAGGGCAGGTGCCATGTGTTTATAAACATGAAGGTGAAGTTGTGGAAGTGACCCCAATGTTGGATGGGGAATATACAAAGACTATCCCTTCACCGATTTACAAGAGGAGAAAATTTCAGATCAAGGCTTGACAGGATAGGTTCACAGGGAATCTCGGATACAGGTACCGAACTAGTCCTAGGCTAAGTAAAAGTAACCTCTAGATGTAAGATTCTTGTGAACAAATAATCCTCTTAAGGTGCCAGAAACTAGTTTTCACCAAGGGACCTAACCAAATTACCACAATTTTGTGGTTTTCATATATGGATGACCTGCTTTTTCTTTTTCTTTTTCTCTTATTTTAATTTTTTTGTATTTCGATCATTTTTATATTTGTTTTTTTTCTTTTTTTTTATTTTTACATCATGTTTAAGCATAGAACTGCTTGAGGTGCATGGAATTCATAGGCTCATGGATCTCATTTCCATTGGGATGGGAAATTTTGTATGCTCATGTTCCGTATTTTGCCACAATGACATAAGTTCCTAACCAATGTAGTTCAAACTTACCGTTTTTCTCTCTTTCCGCCCTTGTGTTGAATTAATTTTATTTCATGACCAAATCTCTGACCTCAAACTGATGAGGTATCATCCTTTTTTTATAGTTTTAGGAGATTCTATTATGATAAACCTTGAGATGGTTAAATGCGCAAATGAACTTTTCATCTAGGTGTTATAATTCTACTAGCCTGGCCACTCTGTAATCCTCATCCTTTTTGAGATAATCCCTAATAGATATTCTCAAGGAAGGAAGATCTATTTCCAATGGGATGATAGATTATGTTCCAAACACTAGGGAATAGGGTGTCACGCTAATAGGAGTGTGAATGGAGGTCCTATAAGCCTAGAATTTACAAATGCCATTTACAACCTGTCTTACTCACTATCTTTTCCATGATCTAAACCAATGTTTTGTTAGTGGCTTCAGCTTTCCCATTACCTTGAGGGTAATATGGTGTAGACCACTTTAATTTTATTTGAAATTGATGACAAAGGTCCTTCATTTCCTTATTCTTGAATGATTTTTCATTGTCAGTAACTATGGCTGCAGGAATGCCATACTGGATGTGTGCATGTATAATTTGCTTAATGCTAAATCAAATGAAGCAAGAACTACCACCTAAAATAGTTCTATAATTTAGCTAAAACGAAGCATAAACACCATCATGATAAGAATTAAACAAGGATTAGATGCTAGCATTCATCAATACAAACTTTGAAACTAACAATGCTAAATATGTAAACTCCTCTATTCTCTAACAAAAAATAAATGAATGGACCTAAGTAAGCTCCATGGCTATCAAAATAGTTGCCCTTAATGCTCCAAGAACCTAGGAATGGGGGCTAATCAAAGTTGGGCTACAAGACCCTTTTGACACCTCCCATATGACCCAAGAACTTTAAGAAAGAGGCTTAACTCTTCAAGATGGTGAACTCTCAAAAGGGCAAGGTGCAAGCTCTTAGTCTCTTTGCTATATGCTTTGCATTTACTCTCTTAGAAAGTTTAGGTGTAAGTAAAAAGGTAGGTGGAGGGCTCTTTATATAGCCCAAAGGATAAAGGATTCAACACATTCTCATGAATGTGGGATAAAGGTAAAACATGATTAGGAATGGATAAGGTTGCTTTATTAAAGGTAACCTTACTTTAGAAGGGTTTAATACATGTTTAACAAGTCATGGGAGTTGGGGGGGTATTTTAATTAATCAAAGGTGATTAATTAATAGGTAGATGTAAGCTTATAGAAGCCAATTAGAAGAATATTAGTGCGATTTAGGCTATTAAAAGGGGATTAAATCAATTAAATATTGATTTATTGGTTAAATGGAAGGGAAAGCTAATTAATTAATAATAATTAATTAGTCTATGTAGAAGGGTGATTTTATTAACGGAAGGTCGTTAATTAGGGTATTTGTTGGATAAGCAACTTAATTAATTAGCTTAGTGTAATTAATTAATGATGATATGAGGGAAAATGAGTGCCTTTGACGATATGTCGTTGATTTGCAAGAAAGGGGATAATTAGCACAATTTAAGTATTTAAATTGCTTGGGCGTAATTATAGGTGTCTACATTTTCCCCTCTTTGGGGTGGCGTAAGTGATGCCACTTCAAAGATAGTAGAAAGAAAAGATTTTGAAGAGATGGAAGAAAAATTAGTAGGAGGGAGAGATGCCCCCTCGAGTGTCGATGGGGTGATAGAAGAACTTGATTAACGATCGAAAAAGGTGAGAAGTAGGCAGAAGAATGGGGACGAGGCAGGATGCCCCGAGGAGAGGGAGAATTAGGGGTGAAAGGGAAGTGGTGTAGAAGAAATATGGATGAGGGGAGAGAAGAGCTTAACCTCTAACCGCTTATTTTTTTGGAACAAATTTGATGTCATCATATTGCCATAGGAACTACATCATCGGTCCTTATGAAAAATATAAGCATACGACAAAGGTAGAATGACATGAAAAGCCATAATACGAACAATTTTCCATTGCTAAAAATACCAACTCCACGCAACATACAATAATGCAATGCAATAAGAGAAGGAAACAAGCTCATATAACAGGGAAAACAAGTACGAACGCACATATCTAACCCAACAACGGTCAAGATAGTTGTACAAATGGTTTTTTATCAGTGCTGAAGAGATCCATAAGTTCGTGATTGACCACAAGGGTTAAAAATGATGCCCCAAGCAAGGATACATGCAAGGGGAAATGAAAATGGACACGGGGTCCATGAAAAATATTTGTGCGCAATGAAACAGCACCAGGCAACCAAAAGTGCCCCAGAGTACAGATGAAGCAAGCAGCTAGCTTTTGTGAATGGTTATGAATCCAGTTATCCGTGAGTTGTATTAATTGGGGAAGATGTGAGACAAACCAACAGGATATGGAGAAAATACCATGCGCAAGACACAAGTTTCAGCTGTAAGAAGCAAGTTACCATTTTGTAGGGTGTTTTACTTTTTAGGAAATTTTTTGAAAAAATTTCCTTGTTTTAGATTTTTTTGATATATATATATATATATATATATATATATATTGTTTTTGTTGTTTTCTCGAAACAATGTTCTATTGTTTTTGTGTTTTTCTCGAAACAATGTTCTATTGTTTTTGTGTTGTCTGAACAATTTTCTATTGTTTTTTGTGTTTTGTGAAACATTTCTTGTTTTGTGTTGGTGAAACAATTTCTATTGTTTTTGTGTTTTGTGAAACAAGTTTCTATTGTTTTTTGTGTTTTGTGAAACAATTTTCTATTGTTTTTATGTTTTCTCAAAACAATGTTCTATTGTTTTTGTGTTTTGTGAAACAATTTTCTATTGTTTTTATGTTTTGTAAAACAATTTTCAATTTTTTTGTGTTCTTAACAGTTTTCCAAAGCTATGGGCAGGTAACCACGAAAGCATGGATGCCCCCAGCGGTAGGTGGGGAATATACAAGGGCAAGAAGCCACGCGCTTATGAACAAGAAGGTGAGGTCGTTGAGTTGCCCCCAGCGTAAGATGGGAAATACGAAAGACCACATCCCTTACAGACGAATAGAAGAAGGCAAAGCCGAATCAAGGCTGGACTAGATGGTGTGTACAAGGAAACCTCGAAGGTAGA